>CM051274.1:23596080-23700211 GCA_027921565.1 Artemia sinica
TGAGTGGAAAATTTTTCTATTATTTGAGGGGAAAATAGAAATAATCAATAACTTATTTCATTTTCATTGAGAAAATTCAGAAAACGAAGTTGAACTTGCTCAAAGAGACACAGACAGCCCAAAGAGAAACACAACCCAAAGAGACAAAACACCGACCTAAAAGACTCAAAAACAGCTCAAAGAGACACTTACAGACCAAAAAGACTCCGACACCCCACTGCCCAAAGAGACACTCAGCCTAAAGAGACACACACAGCCCAAAAGAGACACACACACAGGCTAAAGAGACACACACATCTCGAAGAGACGCGCAAAGCCCAAAGAGAAACACACACAGCCCAAAGAGACACAAACAGCCCAAAGAGACACAAACACAGACCAAAAAGACTCAGACAGCCCAAAGAGACACACAAACAGACCTAAAAGACTCAAACAGCCCAAAGAGACACACAGCCCAAAGGGACACACACAGCCTCAAGAGACACAACACAGCTCAAAGAGACACAGACAGCCCAAAGAGAAACACAACCCAAAGAGACAAACACCGACCTAAAAGACTCAAACAGCCCAAAGAGACACTTACAGACCAAAAAGACTCAGACACCCCAAAAAAGACACACAGTCCAACGAGACACACACAGCCTAAAGAGACACACATCACAGAGAGACATCCACAGCCCAAAGAGACACATACAGCTCAAAGAGACGTACATGGCCCAAAGAGATGCACACATCCAACAGAGAGACACAAAGCCTAAAACGACACAAAACAGTCAAAAGAGACACACACAGACCATAAAGATCAAAACTGCCCAAAGAGACACACAGCCTAATGAGACACACACAGCCCAAAGAGACACACACAGGCTAAAGAGACATACACACAGTCCGAAGAGACACACAAAGCCCAAAGAGACACACACACAGCCCAAAAGAGACAAAAAAACGCCCATACAGACACATACATACCAAAAAGATTCACACATCCCCAAAGAGACACACATTGCCAAAAGAGACACACATGGCCTCTAAGAGACACAAACAGCCAAAAGAAACACACACAGACCAAAATGACTCAAAACATCCCAAGAGACACATACAGCTCAAAGAGATGCACACGGCCCAAAAGAGACGCACACATCCAACAGAGACTCACAAAGCCCAAAACGACACAAAAAAGCCAAAAGAGACACACACAGACCAAAAAGATTCAAACTGCCCAAAGAGACACACAGCCTAAAGAGACATACACAGCCCAAAGAGGCACACACACAGGCTAAAGAGACACACACAGCCCGAAGAGACACACAAAGCCCAAAGAGACACACACACACAGCCCAAAGAGACAAAAACGCCCATACAGACACATACAGACCAAAAGATTCAAACGCCCCCAAAGAGACACACATAGCCCAAAGAGACACACACGGTCCCTAAGAGACACAAACATCCAAAAGAAAGACACACAGATCAAAATGACACAAACAGCCCAAAGAGACACACATAGCCCAAAGAGACACACATGGTCCCTAAGAGACACAAACATCCAAAAGAAAGACACACAGATCAAAATGACACAAACAGCCCAAAGAGACACACATAGCCCAAAGAAACACAAACAGCCCAAAGAGACACAAACACCCCCAAAGAGACAAACACAGACCAAAAAGACTCAAACAGCCCAAAGAAACATAAACAGATCAAAAAGACTCAAACACCCCAAAGAGACACACAGCCCAAAGAGACACACACAACCCAAAGAAACACAAAACAGCCCAAAGAGAGTAACTGTGACAAGCTAAACCACGACAAAGCACTACTCTCGTGGAACTCAAGCACCATTTAACTCAACCCCCGTGCAACTGAACCCCCCATGTAACTAAAACCAAAGTGAACTTTGAAAGATCAAGAGAATGTAACTGTGACAAGCTAAACCACGACAAAGCACTACTCTCGTGGAACTCAAGCCTCATTTTAAACGACACAAAAAGCCAAAAGAGACACACACAGACCAAAAAGATTCAAACTGCCCAAAGAGACACTCAGCCTAAAGAGACACACACAGCCCAAAGAGACACACACACAGGCTAAAGAGACACACACAGCCCGAAGAGACGCACAAAGCCCAAAGAGAAACACACACATTCCAAAGAGACACAAACAGCCCAAAGAGACAAACACAGACCAAAAAGACTCAAACAGCCCAAAGAGACATACAGACAGACCAAAAAGACTCAAACAGCCCAAAGAGACACACAGCCCAAAGGGACACACACAGCCTCAAGAGACACAAACAGCTCAAAGAGACACAGACAGCCCAAAGAGAAACACAACCCAAAGAGACAAACACCGACCTAAAAGACTCAAATAGCTCAAAAGAGACACTTACAGACCAAAAAGACTCCGACACCCCACTGCCCAAAGAGACACTCAGCCTAAAGAGACACACACAGCCCAAAGAGACACACACACACAGGCTAAAGAGACACACACATCTCGAAGAGACGCACAAAGCCCAAAGAGAAACACGCACAGCCCAAAGAGACACAAACAACCCAAAGAGACAAACACAGACCAAAAAGACTCAAACAGCCCAAAGAGACACACAAACAGACCAAAAAGACTCAAACAGCCCAAAGAGACACACAGCCCTAAGGGACACACACAGCCTCAAGAGACACAAACCACTCAAAGAGACACAGACAGTCCAAAGATAAACACAACCCAAAGAGACAAACACCGACCTAAAAGACTCAAACAGCCCAAAGAGACACTTACAGACCAAAAAGACTCAGACACCCCAAAAAGACACACAGTCCAACGAGACACACACAGCCTAAAGAGACACACATCACAAAGAGACATCCACAGCCCAAAGAGACACATACAGTTTAAAGAGACGTACATGGCCCAAATAGATGCACAAATCCAACAGAGAGAAACAAAGCCCAAAAACGACACAAAAACAGTCAAAAGAGACACACACAGACCATAAAGATTCAAACTGCCCAAAGAGACACACAGCCCTAAAGAGACACACACAGCCCAAAGAGACACACACAGGCTAAAGAGACATACACACAGTCCGAAGAGACACACAAAGCCCAAAGAGACAAAAAACGCCCATACAGACACATACATACCAAAAAGATTCAAACATCCCCAAAGAGACATACATTGCCCAAAGAGACACACATGGCCTCTAAGAGACACAAACAGCCAAAAGAAACACACACAGACCCAAATGACTCAAACAGCCCAAGAGACACATACAGCTCAAAGAGATGCACACGGCCCAAAGAGACGCACACATCCAACAGAGACACACAAAGCCCAAAACGACACAAAAAGCCAAAAGAGACACACACAGACCAAAAAGATTCAAACTGCACAAAGAGACACACAGCCTAAAGAGACACACACAGCCCAAAGAGACACACACACAGGCTAAAGAGACACACACAGCCCGAAGAGACACACAAAGCCCAAAGAGACACACACACAGACATCCCAAAGAGACAAAACGCCCATACAGACACATACAGACCAAAAAGATTCAAACATCCCCAAAGAGACATACATTGCCCAAAGAGACACACATGGCCTCTAAGAGACACAAACAGCCAAAAGAAACACACACAGACCAAAATGACTCAAACAGCCCAAGAGACACATACAGCTCAAAGAGATGCACACGGCCCAAAGAGACGCACACATCCAACAGAGACACACAAAGCCCAAAACGACACAAAAAGCAAAAAGAGACACACACAGACCAAAAAGATTCAAACTGCACAAAGAGACACACAGCCTAAAGAGACACACACAGCCCAAAGAGACACACACACAGGCTAAAGAGACACACACAGCCCGAAGAGACACACATAGCCCAAAGAGACACACACGGTCCCTAAGAGACACAAAACATCCAAAAGAAAGACACACAGATCAAAATGACACAAACAGCCCAAAGAGACACACATAGCCCAAAGAGACACACACGGTCCCTAAGAGACACAAACATCCAAAAGAAAGACACACAGATCAAAATGACACAAACAGCCCAAAGAGACACACATAGCCCAAAGAAACACAAACAGCCCAAAGAGACACAAAAACCCCAAAGAGACAAACACAGACCAAAAAGACTCAAACAGCCAAAAGAAACATAAACAGATCAAAAAGACTCAAACACCCCAAAGAGACACACAGCCCAAAGAGACACACACAACCCAAAGAAACAACAAACAGCCCAAAGAGAGTAACTGTGACAAGCTAAATCACGACAAAGCACTACTCTCGTGGAACTCAAGCCCCATTTAACTCAACCCCCGTGCAACTGAACCCCCCATGTAACTAAAATCAAAGTGAACTTTGAAAGATCAAGAGAATGTAACTGTGACAAGCTAAAACACGACAAAGCACTACTCTCGTGGAACTCAAGCCCCATTTAACTCAACCCCCGTGCAACTGAACCCCCCATGTAACTGAACCCCTGTATAACCGAAACCCCCGTGTAACTGTACCCCCTTTAACTGAACCCTCGTGCAACTCAACCCTCCATGCAACCCATCTCCCTCAAAACATTTTTCAGCCATTTCTTTTTAAATTGACAATACTTTTCAAACGTTACTTGTGTATTATACAGACCACATCGGAGAGGTAAAGCTAGGTCAAGTCACAATGTCATTCTATCGTTACTTTTCAATTAAGCTATTGAATACCTTTTACCAATGTCTCTTGTAGGCGTCAAATCTATTAAGTATCTGAGTATATTCTTTGTATTGTTGATGCAAGCATCCCATTCCTCATTCTTTAATTACCCGTGAGGCATTCTTAACCAACGCAATACCTTTACGCAAATACCTTTTCGTAAAAAATTCGCAAATAGAGTTATTTTTACGTCACAATTTTCAATTTAAAACCATTCTAATTATAACATCCCATTCCTCATACTTTAATTACCCGTTACGCTTTCTTAACCAACGCAATACCTTCACGCAAATACCTTTTCGCAAAAAAATCGCAAATAGAGTTATTTTTACGTCACAATTTTCAACTTAAAACCATTCTAATTATAGCATCCCATTCCTCATACTTTAATTACCCATTACGCTTTCTTAACCATCGGAAGTTTAATCTACGTAAATTAAGTTATAGACAATACTGGTTTAGAAAAACTGGAATAAAATAATTGATACAGTTTCAATTGCACACTACCTTTGAATAGGCTTATACCCACCTAACCAGATTGTACCTACCAAACCAGATTATACCTACCAGAAACCTGTTTGGTACGGGGGCGTTGGCAAAGTATAAGGTTGATTACTACTTCCTTGTCAGACACCCTTCTTGGAAGGCTGTAAAGAGGGAGACTTCAAATAGATTGGAATGAAGGGGGAGCGTGAATAGCTGTGTTGGCCTCAGGCGGCTTGATGCTGCAATGTGTAGTTAGTAGTGGTAGTAGTATTTCTTACAAAACTAGTTTAATATACCATCTGTTACTTCACAAACTATTTTCCTAAAATTAGTCTATCCTTCTTCTACACTGTCCAATTATGTACTTTTTAGTTTAATAATTGAAATAATAGTCACCATTTCTGAATCAGCTTTAAATGGGCAATTTTTTTTAACTAGGCTTTTTTTTCTTTTTTTTACGCGCTGAGAGTGGCATTACTAAAAAGGAGGCGCGATTGTAAACCTCTGATTACTGGTTCCCAACCATGTAGATTTCTATGCTACTCGTTTCACGTTTTGCAATATTTCTTTCCAGAAAATGTACCGAAAAAAAGTCATGATGGGTGCCATATGGCACTTTATGAAGGAGTTATCGAGACGAATTTACAAAGAACACATAGATGTGAATAAAAACTTTAAAATCAGTAATTAAATACCTCTTTACGATATTGCGAATTGCAGTAGCCTCGTTTATGAAACTAACTAGGGGTTGGAAAGGAGAAAACACATGAGTTAAGGCTGTGAAACTCAAGTTGGAGGATTTCAAGCGTGTAGCTTATGAATGCACCCTTTTCATACTTCCTAGCCTTTCCACTGAAGATACGGTATCAAAAGTGCCATTTTTGCTGCCATATGACACTTAATGACGCTTTTATCAAGTCAAATTTAGAAGATGAACATGGATATAAAAATTAGCTTTTAAATGAGACCTTAAACAACTCTAGACGTTCTTTTACTAGGTTGTAGCGATAGCAACAACTTAGGAGGCTGGGAGGAGAAATTTACAAGAGCGGGAATTGTAAACCTCTGGCTTAGGATTTTCACCCAAATATAATATCATAGTATCCTTTTCATTCTTCCCAGCATTTCTGTTTCAGAAATGGCACTCAAAGTGCCATTTTAAGTGCTGTAAGGCACTTTATTATGGCGCTAAATCGAGTTTGTAAAAAATGATCAAATATAAAAATCTGTATTCATCAATTATTCATAAATTACAGATTAAATAAACAAAACAGCAACTGACAGTAAACAGTAACATTAAGACTTAAAACGAACAGGAATTGTTACGTGTATGAGGGGGGTTGCCCTCTCTTCAATACTTCGTTATTTACACTGAAGTCTTTTAGTACTTTTAAAAAAGCTTCTTATTCCAATTAAGCGACCCTTGTGTTTCAGGGGTTGCTCTTAAAGAATTGTAACAATAATTCAAACTTTAGTGTAAAGAACGAGGTATTGAGAAGGGGCAATCCCCCTCGTATACGTCATAATTTCTGTTCGTTTTAAGTCTTAAAATTACTCCTTACTTTCACTTGAAAAACCATGCTTTATTTTTTTTTATTTTAATTTCGAATCGTTTTTTAAGTAATACCGAGAAAACTGGATGTTTCCTCCATGGTAAATTCCCTGCTCCACCGAAAACCTTTCCATGGGAAGTTCCTCTCATGTAAATCCCCCTACCCAGCAGGAAATTTTCAGCCGAACAATTCCACTCTTGCTGAAAATTCTCCTCGGAAAATTTTTTGCGGACGATTCCGCCGCCGGAAAAATTATTCTTATCACACTTTCATTTAAAAAAAAGACTTCAATTCCTGATTTTTTTTTCAAATCATGTCGGAAATCCTCCCCCCTTCCCAAGAAAGTAAAAAACTTACTCCCGCACAAAATTCCTCTATAGATAATTTCTCCCGCGGAAAATTCCCCATGGAAAATTATCCCGTGGCAAATCCCCCCATGGAAAGATCCTCTAGACAATTCCAACCCGGTGAAAATTTCCTCCGGACAATTCCCCTTAACATCTCCTCATGTAAAATCGAGTCGGCAAAGAGAAAGTAAGACAAATAAAAAGAATTTCGTACAGGAATTCTGGCAAATTCACTCAGTTTCAATTTCCCGCTGAACATTTTACCCCCTCCCCCCGGAAAATAGCATCCCCACGAAAGATTCTCCCCGTGTAAAATTTTTTATCCAACTGAAAATTCACCCTCTCCCCAAACAATGTCGGCATATTTCCTAACAACATATACTACACGTAAACAATGGGCAAATTTCATAACTTACAGGCATTTCCCCAGGTGCCGAGGGGGTCATTTTCGTCCCCAAAGGCATAGTTATTGGACCTTTCAATTCTGCTAGACAAAATGGCAATCTCAAAATTTGACTGATAGACTTCGGGAAAAGGGGTGTGGGTCACCAATTTTTTTGGTCACCTAAAAAGTGTACTAGAACTTCTAATTTCCGTTCTAGAGAGCCCTTCTCCAATCTTCTAGGACCATTGGTTCGGTACAATCACCCCTGGTAAGAGCAAAAAATATCAAATAAACACGTGTCCGTTTTTCAATAAGATTCCTTTACTTTCCGGGGGTGTTTTCCCCCTTTTTCGAAAATCAGGCAAATTTTCTCAAGCTCGTAGCTTTTGATGTGAAACACTAAACTTAATGTAACTTATATATTTGGGGTCAGCATAATAAGCCAATTCTTTTAATGCATCTATTGATATCAATTATTGAGTTTCGGTTACTATGAGCCGAGTCGATCCTCTCATTTCGTTACCATGAACTGTTTGAAGCAAACGGTTTAAAACTCCTTCGTGGGTTGCTCCCTGTGAATTCTCCATCCCCTTCGCAGGGGCTATGGACACACCCTGAAAAATTGAGAATGGGAAATAGGTTCGCAAGCAAGAATTATTTGAGTATAGTCGATGTTTTTGTTTGGAGAGGGGTATCCAAAAAAAACACAAAAGTAATAAAATTATGGGGGGAAAATACCAAATATTATGAGTGGATCACAAAATCCTCAGATTCCGAAGCCCCCTGCTGTGAATAGGCCAGGTCGTAAGTAATTAGTAACTTACTGATTTTTTTTTCCGATTCTAGTTTGACCACAAAATTAAAATGACGTATGAAATGCAAGAACGCTGACACATCTGGATTTAATTAATTCAGGTCACACACTCACAAAATCAGTCTTTTGTAATGTCATTTCTGAATCAGATTATAGTTACAAGAGATTGGACTCCATTATTTGAAGCTTAGGTATGCTATGTTATCAATTATATACAGGGGCGAAGCGCCAGTGTTTTTATTGGGGGGGGGGGGGCAAGAGGGGTCCATATCCAAATAGTCAAGGGGCATGGGATATATAATAATAATTTCTCCAAATTATTAGGGGGCATAGGCAAGTACTAAGTTAAACCTCCCCTTTTGGTTATTTCAACTGCTAGAAAACCAAGAAAATGCTTTCCTATAGTGTTTTGTTTCTATGTTTGTCGTCCTTAAATTTACAGATGGCTGCTAAATCCTAGAGTAATCCCGTGTACAGGCAACAACAATTGCGAAGTATTTGTTGTTTAGTACCTTTTCAGTTTTCTTATTTTTAGCATGGCTTACAATGAGCTGAATAAACTTATTACCCTTAGGATTTTCCAAGATAATTATTTTTAGCAGCTTTTTTGCTTAAGACTTGGCTTAGGTACTCTTTTAGCGTGGCATCAAATCCAGTGATCAATTTCACAATACCTATGAAATTATCATTTGTGTTTGAAGTAAGTATTTCTCTGTGGTTTCTCAATGCCATGTTAGGATAAATAAATCTGTACTATTGCTAGGACTTCTTCCAAAAATGTCTCCCCATCATTGTTGCCCTAATCTGACTTGGGCTTCAGTTTGTTGGTCAATAGTTTTCCCTGATTTTAAACATTTCTCTAAGTCAGACCACTTTAGCATATATTCTTTCTGGGCTTTGCTATTTTCATGTTGCTTTAGAATTACACTTATGTGCTGCCGATCGTTTGTACCTTGGTCCATTTGCTGAAGCAGGCCTACTTGAAAATACACGGCAAGCAAAGCAGTAGGCTTACATTGATTTTTTAGTTTCAGGGTAAATCACCTCATCACCTGTTTTGCTGCTTACCTTTGTTAAGCGTCTAGCATAGTTAATCTTACTGAAATGACAGCCATTGACATTTTCTGGCAAAGCTATATTGGCCACTTGGACAGGACCTTTTCAATAATTTGGTTTTATTGTAAAAAATGTTAATGGGCTAGGGCATAAATAAGGATCCCAAACAATATTATTGTACTCCTGTCTCCATTGCCTGGGGCATGGAAGATAGGTGTAGCGAAAATGGTCGTTGAAGAGACTGTGTTCCTGGTGGTAATTTAGTTGCAGTAATTAACAATCAAGACAGACCTCCAAATGACGAATGCGGAAGCACTATCTCTTCATTTTCAGACCAGTCTGATACACTATCAGTAACATACAATACCTTATTTTCACTTAGGTTCTTTTCAATCTTTAAAAACCTCGTCAGTGAAGTCGAAAGCTGGCCTTTGAGCTCTTTTCTTTTTGCACTTTTTTTTTCTTTTGCATTTCCAGAGTTGTTTTTTGTTCCTAAGTCTCGCTCGCGTGAATTTATTCTTCTGATCAATACATAAGAACACAACAATACAAACATAAATCGCGGTCGCAATCAGTAGATTTGTTACAAAACGACTATTAACAACAACGTTGCGCTTGCACCTTTGTACAGTGAGTACAAAACATGTGCTGCTATCTGTGAGTATTTATTATCTTATTAAACCTATTCAAATTAGTGAAGGAAAATTGACAAAGATAGCTCGAACATTCATTTGACTAGACCTTATGGTCTTTTTTGTGCCACGCCCCATATGGTGTTTTTGTGGTCTTGCATGTGATGTCAGGGTAACTTTTTGCCACGCCCCATGAGGGATCGTTTTGTGCGTTATTTCCATGCTGCATAGAGATTACAGAGCATTCATGTAGTATTACACTTTGTGCCTACAATGAGACACAGGACCTCTGGAATTCGCCCTTTTGACAACCTGGATGCACATAGTGTCTCTTGATTTGGTTCAAAATCTGCAACAACGTTCCTCTGAAAGTTCCAGATTAATATCCTTAGCAACTCCTTAGATAATGGAGATTCGCAGTTTGGACATTCTGGACACACATAGTTTCTTTTGGTTTAGTTCAAAATGCCCTGAAAGTTTCAACATCAGACGTTTCGAAAGTTTCAATTTAGTCGTTCCTGGGATACTGCACATACGCCCTTCTGACAAGCTGAATGCCCACTGTCTTTTAGTTTAGTTCACCATTTTCAGCTCCATTCCCTGGAAGTTTCAATGCAACACTCTAAACTGTTCCTGAGATAGTGCGCATGTACCTTTTCGTCAATATCGATACATATAGTGTCTTTCAATTTAGTTACACATCCTCCTCATTTTTCCTTGAAATTTTAAACTTAATACTCTAAACCATTCATAAGATATTGCAGAAATACCATTTTGACAACCTAGATGCATTTAAAATTTTTAGTTTAGTTCAATATTCCCCTAATCCTCCCTGCAAATGTCAACTTATTACCCTTAGCCGTTCCAAAGATTTTCAAATGCGCTCTTTTGATTGCCTGGATACTTTTTTTACAGTCTGGATGCAAATAGTGTCCTCTGATTTCGTTCAAAACGATAATAAAGTTTCAATTTAACACACCTTGGCTGTTTCATAGAAATTACACAAACGCCCTTTGACAACCTTGACACACACAGTGTCTTTTGATTCAGTTTAACATTTCCTCAACATTCCCTGAAAATTTCTACTCGGTGTCCTTTGCCATTCCAGGGAAATTGTACGCATGCCCCTTGAGAGCTGAATAAAGTTAGTCTTTTGATTTGGTTAAACGTCCCCTTCAATATTCCCAGAAAAGTTCACCTCAATATCCTTAGGCTTTTTGGATACCCAGGTTCAAACATGCCACATTTCCCAATACCAAAACCAATATGTAAACAATAGGCGACTTGAATAATTTACAGCCGTTATTCCAGGGACTGTGCCGGGTTGTCATCCTCTTACGCAATTATATGAGATCGTTCGACTATTTTGAACAAAATGAATATATGAAATATTGACTAAATGTCTGTGGCAGTTGAGGAGTAGGGTTTCCGAGAGAAAAAGAACTTGTAAGAGGATGGCTGGCTGCCCTTGAATCTCTCTCTACTCTTAAAAAGGACACTAGACCTTTCAATTTCAAATAGAAGGAATTCTCTCCAAACTTACCGCAACATTACCTTCCATACAAAGGGGAGTTGTGAAAAAAGAAAATAAAATGTAGCATTATGACTCTTCCTTTTTAGGAAAGGCTTAATAATAATAAGCGCTCCTGAGATATTACAGACGCGCAATCTTGACAAATTAGACGTGCATAGTGTCTAGGGATTTGGTTAAACATGCCCTGAAAATTCAAAGTCCATACCCATAGCCGTTCTTGAGACATTGCAGTTATACCCTTTGCCTTTGACAACTTGGATACACATATTAACTTGTGATTTAGTTGAAAATCCCATACCCTCTGCCATTCCAGAGATAATGCAGATACGTCTCTTTTATAAGCTTGATGTATATAGCGTATTTTGATTTAGTTTATGGTCCCTCTCAGTGTTAGACGAAATTTTCAGTTTAACACCCTTAGTCTTTCCTTAGGTCATATACATCATACACACGAAAATACCTCCGGTTTTTATTAGCTGGAACCTAATGAAGAACGACCACGAGGAGTGAGGCAGCTGTAGTACAGGCAAACTAGCCAAAAATATGGGTCGACCCTAAACAAATTGTAACAGAAATGATTTTTATACCATGCTGTAGAACAAAAAAACTCAACAACATATCCGAAGTTGCACATTCTAGGTCGACGCAAAACTAGTTTTTTTTTGCTGTTCGTGTCATTTTATTCTAAAAAATGAACTGTCGATAAATGTTTGTTTTTCTGTATATGAAGTACCGTCCCGATGTAAAATGAAGAGCTGAGCCCGAAAATGAAAGCATATTTGATTTACAATGTACCAGAAAAAGGTTTCATAATCATCTGGCTTTCGTCCTGGTATCAGAAAACTATAAGACCGGGTTGGAATGGCACACAGCAAACAATCATGGTCGGGACTCCCCCAGGAAATGCCTCCATTGTTTTCCTTCTTATGATTGAACTTTCAGCTACTGACGACACTTGCATCTATTCGACTTTGCTTTTCGTAGCAGAGCAGGCCAGGTGACACCGCTGTGGAGGAGAACCACGAAAACTGTCGAAGCTGCTGCTCCAGTAAGTAAGCTCTCAAATATTGTTCCAAAACTTGGACGATTCCACACCATGATGAGCTTCCTTAGATCAGTTGGCTAAATCATGGTGGGTTCACACTGTCCCCCATCTTCTCAACCAGAAAGCACTCACCAGGGCAATACGTGGCCATTTCTGGGCTGACGCTGCACTGCATGCTATTCTGCTTTCCGAGGTCTTTCTAGATGAAAGTTCCCGTGTTGTTGAATCACTCCTGTAGCCTGAAGAAACATTGGAAATCAGAAACCTATACACAAATCTTATGAGCAAAGAAGTGGCCTTTACAGATATAGAAGGAAACCCTTCTCTGGAAAAAATAGTGGAATTCATCGACAGGAAAGGACTGGAACTGCTCCAGTACAGAACCTCGAAACTGTGGTTCCAATGCTCCGATATGGTATCCATACTGCGAAATTTCTTAAGAGCCGAACGATCTGGGGCATGGGATATCCACTTAAAATCCACCTCGGACATGCTACTGGTGGCATCTGGGCACAATAATTACACGAAATCTTGCCAGCTTTACCCCCAGCAAATAGTCAAGCTCCAAGAAACCTATCCTGCCGTTTATCAAGCCTTCCAGAGTGGGATAAATATGATCAGAAGTTCTGATTGATTCTGGGATGGGATCTCCACAGATCTTGTCATGAGCCGGAGCTCAAGCTGTGTCTGAAAACGGCTGGTGGACTTACCGATGGAAGTGGTATTACAGAGGTTCAAAGGTCTTTATGGGTTTTGTCTCGACCAGTCTGCTCTGAACTAAATCTTCTGATGAAAGGTATGTCAGAGGTTTTCTATGGAATTAGTGAACAACATAAGGAAACGTCCGATCCAAGGCAGCAAAGAGACTGTAAAGACACCCAGATCGTAATCGATTTCCAACAAAAAGGATTATCATTTAATGGAGATCTTCAACTAAGAAACATCACCAGCGTCTGACAGCCTACAAATCTGCCTACGTTGATTCTGCTAGAGATTTAGGCCTAAAAATCATTTACTCTATGTCTTTAAAGCTTGTTGTGTTGCGACGAAAACAACAGGCAGTTCAAATTACTACAAAGCAGAATCCAGGTGGAGATGGCAAAAGACTGGACCCCACTCTACTTTTTCAGAGATTTATCACGCTAGCAAAGAGGATCAATCTCGTGGAATCTGTGTACTTTCAACACGAACTGTGTTCCTAACCAGAATCACTTTTTGACAGTTCTTACCTGCTCCTGTCTCCAAACAAACCAGAATTTGCCAAGGCTATAGCACAGGCTTGCAATCTTGAGGAGCGCTGTACTCTCCTCCCAAAGTCAATCGATATATCATCACGGTGGAGCTCTTCTGCACGGAATTACATGGGCCAAACGTGAACGATATTCCAAAATCTTTGACCATTATGCTACTTACGTGACCCAAAAGTATCCATCTGCTACTATTGTGTTCGACGGCTACGATGGTTGAGCTACCATAATGGATATGGCCTAATCGAAGAGAAGTCGTATAATCAGCCGTGAGATCTTCTTCACAGCAGATATGCAGCTGAAGGTAAAAAAGAATGAGTTCTTGCTTGCAAGAAAAACAAGGCCAGGTTTACCTGCGCGTTGTCTGTTTATCTCCGATCAAAGGGCTTCGTCGTAGTCCAGGCACCAAATGGTGCAGATGTCCCAATTGTGCAATCTGATGTTTCCTCTTTCCGGTATTACAATACAGCCGTCAATGGAAATGATACTCATCTTTTGGTTCTATTGCCGTGAAATGGGGTTGGAAAAATAGAGATGACTTCTTGTATCCATTGACTACTGACGTTCTACCAGCCCCTCGTCTGCTTCTGAAATCGTGACGTGCTCCTGTTAACTGGAATGTAGCTAAACGAGATGTAGCTACTTTAAAAACGGCTTAGCTTACACTGCAGCGTGTAAAGGTGCAAAGGGACAGCATGCTCTAACTCTCCACGAATCAAAAGCTATAACGACGAAGAGAACGTCGAAGCTTAGATATCTGAATCAAAATAATAAGTTGTGAATACTAGTATAGTATAGTCACTTAGTCAAAGGTTCGTGCAAATTTGGAAAAGTGTGAAAGTTGGTCCACAGGGGCAGTTTGATGTGATCTTTCGATTGAGACTAAGACAAAAGTGATCCGACCACCTTAAGAGGGGGAAATATGGGGTAAAAGTCACCCAAAAGGGGGAAAAGAAAAAAATCTTTTTCCCTATTTTAGCTTGATATTCAGTGTGTATACTCGGTATTAGACAGAAATTGAAGCAAAGTGATCGGAAAGGTACTTGGAGTGTCCCACCATCAAAGGGAGGGGTGAGGTTAAGGGGGGGGTGAAAAATCACCTAACAGGGGGGGGATGGGAAATATTTGTTTTTGCCTACTTCAAATTGGTATTCGGTATGTTTATTCAATCTTATATAGTCACTGATTTAATGCCACGGCGAAAGTGCAGAGGAGGGCCTGGGAGAACGCCTTGGAAGCCTCGGGTAGCGTCGTCCAGACAGGAAGCCACTCATCATTTACGTACTTCCATCTAAATTCAGAGGGGGAAGGAGGATTCTGAATGGGGTCGGCTGCTCTTCCCCAAATTCAGCCAGCCTGGAAGTGTGCAAGTCTGGTGTGCTGAAGAAGGGCGTTGGATGTTGGTGGGATGCAGTCAATCGGCCGTCCCTTGGCAAAAAGCACTTCTCGCTTCGTCTACACCCTGAAGTTCACTTGTCCGCTCATAGCATAAAACCACAAATATATCCAGTAGCTCTTGCGTTCGCAATCTCGTAGCAGTCGACGCAGACGACAAATTCAAGAACGCGTCAGTTGCATAGGGATAACTTCTCCAGATATCAAAGGCTTTCTTCTTTCCAATGCCAGAAAAGGAAGATACTGTATCTCAGCCTGTAAACGCGTGGAGACCAGGCAAAGCTTTTGACTTTTGGGGGCCAAGCGTATGATGAATTTCGTGAGCTGGAATGATTCTGCGCCGCTGCTTCAGACCAAAGTCCACCCAGAGCTCAATAAGTGGGATGTATGAGCAAGCGGCCACAGCTAGCACGAGCACATCTGTATCTACGGTTTGTATCATAACTTGTTGGTGACCAGACAGGTAGCAGTGACGAACATGGAGGATAATTCGCGTATCTGCCACTTTATGATCGCAAGAGACCAAATCATCTAGAGCAGCTGACACAGAAGGCACAATATCTGAATCTTTTGTGCTATAAACATCTTTTCCAAACAAATTCATGCTTGCCAAGCGGTCTGCAAACAGGAAGAACAGTTGCTCTTTGTTTTCTTAGGTACGGCGGAAAGCAGCCCAGTTCCGAGGGATAGGAGTCGATTCTCTTAGGCTGACTCGCTGTCAAAAAAATTTGCAGGAACCGGGTGCAAGCATATGAACCAAGGCTGATCCATCGAACACTTTTGCAATGACTTGAGGAATAGTAGTTGGTATGTCCAGCAATGCTTCTAAATAAGTTGTAAGGTCAAATTTTGCAGTTTTCCTAAGGGATCCGCTGTCGGATAGTGCAGGGGGAGTGGGCTGTTTCTCGTGCTTAAAAAAAAACTCGTCTATGTCGCCGTGACAAAACTGGCAGGCGATGTACAATCTACCAAACAAAGAACAACTGTAATTCCGACTAGAAATCTCTTTTTTCGCATTTGACGGTTTCTTGGCTATCACATTTGTGAATAATGGCAGGTTATTTTTATTAATTACATCTGTGACTGGTGTGGAGCATGTTGTCAGTCACTCTTCGATAAACTTCTTATATTGGTCGAGTCCAATTTTGTATGGGTTCCTGGCGCTGTGTACTACGTAACTGAGCATGACCTTCTTCGTTTTAAGGGTAAGAAAGGTCGTTTTCTGATTCAGCAAATAGATTGCCCCTTTCTTCAATGACTTGAAGGAAGTCCTGAACATGGCACATGAATCGCATCTGTAATTTTGGTGTATCCTCATGACGCTTCAAGTTTTCTTCAGAAAAAGGGTTTGTGAAACTTTCTTTATACTCCTCAATGACCCTTTGAACATCGGGACCTGATGTGATCCATCGAAGCATGGCATCTGGGTTTTCGGTGAGTCCAATCACACCGACTGTTCCTTTCATTTTCTCGTTTATCGGTTCATGCGCTTGATCCATTGCCATGAAGAAAAAGTATGTTTTGTCTTTCGAACTGAGAAGTTTCATTTTATAAAGTCACAAAATACAGCTGGGTTTTGGGTACTGAGGGCAATCATGCCGACTCAGTTTTTCGGTTCATCGACTGTTGCACCGAGGGGCTACTGACTTCAGAAATATGGGTGAACGGAGAAACAGCAGTAATGTTTCTGGCATTGTAAGTAATTCTTTTGGAATTTATAAGGATACTGTAAATTTTTTTAAGAAAAAAGATAAAAATCGAAGCCCTTCGTGACCATTTTAACCCCTCCCCCCATCAGTTACTAGGGCACTCCGAGAACTTTCCATTACTTTATTCTTCTTTTTTCTAATTAAATAAAAAAAAGTTTTTTAAACTGAAAGTAAGGAGCGACATTAAAACTTAAAACGAACAGAAATTATTCCGTATATGAAAGGGACTGTCCCCTCCTCAACGCCTCGCTCTTTACGCTAAAGTTTTTTATTGTTTTAAAGATAAAGTTGTGAGACAGAGTCAAACTTTAGCGTAAAGAGCGAGGCGTTGAGGAGGGGACAGCCCCTTTCATAAACGGAATAATTTCTGTTCGTTTTAAGTTTTAATGTCGCTCCTTACTTTCAGTTTAAAAAACTTGTTTTTTTTATTTAATTTCTGATCGTTTTTTAGTTAATGCAGCTTTTATTTTGGCTCGCCGTCATTGAATAAGTAAACAAAATTTGCATAAAAATTTTACTTTTCTTTTGGTAAATGGCTGTCTCTAAATTTGGTTCTGATGTAATTTACAAATTAACTTACGTAACGAACTTCTATATTCGTATATTTTTCTTCTGGAAAAAAATACAAAGTTGCAGATTTTTGCAGATATGAGCTTCAAACCTATGTTATAGGGTTTTCTGATACGCTGAATCTGGCAGTGATTTTCATTAAATTTTTTTCACTTTTGGGGGATGTTTCCCCCCTCTTTAAAAATCAGGTAAGTTTTCTCAGGCTCGTAGCCTTTGTTGAGTAATACTAAACTTAACAAAATTTATATATTTAGAATCAGCATTATAAGCCAATTTTTTTGATACATTTATTGACATCAAAGTTCCGTTTTTAAAAGTTTCGCTTACTATTGAGCCGTATCGCTTGTTTTTTTTTTTATTGTTTTTTTATTACGTATATGTTATTACGTATATGATGGGGTTCTCCCTTAGTCAATACCACGCTCTTTACGTTAAATGTTAAAAAAATTTTTAATTCACACACCCCTGAATCACAAAGGCCGTTTAATTAGAATAGATAGCTCTTTTGAAAGCACTAAAAAAAAAAAACTGTAGCGTAAAGAGCGAGGTATTGACTTGGGGGAGAACCCCCTCATATACGTAATGATTTCTGTTCATTTTAAGTTCTAATGTTGCTTCTTACTTTCAGTTGAAAAAACTTGTTTTTTTTTATTTAATTTCTGATCGTTTTTTAAATAATGCTTGGAAATCCGGCGCCCCCTTCATAGAAATGTCCCTCACCCCAAAGAAACATCCTCCACGGAAATATTCTCCCGAGTAACCCCCTCCTCCAGCCCCCCCCCCCCCCCCCCACCAAAAAAAAATTCTTCCTGAAAATGTCTGTATACTTCCCAATAACCAATACAATGTGCAAGCAATGGGCAAAGTTCATAACTTGCAGCCCTTCCCCTGGGAACTGTGGGGGATTAAGTCATCGTAAAAGACATATTTATTAGATTTTCGACTATGTTAAACAAAATGGCTATCTCAAAATTTTAATTGGGTGACTTTGAGAAAAAAATGAGCGTAGGAGGGGGCCTTGTTGCCCTCCATTTTTTTGGTCACTTAATAAGGGCACTAGAACTTTTAATTTTCGTTCCAATGAGCCCTCTTACGATATTCTAGGACCACTGGGTCAATACGATTACCCCTGGGAAAAAAAACAAAAACAAACAAATAAACACGCACCCGTGATCTTTCTTCTGGCAAAAAATGCAAAATTCTACATTTTTGTAGATAGGAGCTTGAAACCTCTACAGTAGGGTTCTCTGATACGCTGAATATGACGGTGTGAATTTCATTACGGTTCTATAACTTTTAGGGGGTCTTTCGCCCTTTTTTTCGAAAATCAGCCAAATTTTCTCAGGCGCGTAACTTTTGATGGGTAAGATTAAACTTGATGAAACTTATATATTTGAAATCAAAATTAAAATCTGATTCTTTTGATGTATCTATTGGTACCAAAATTCCGGTTTTTAGAGTTTCGGTTACCATTGAGCCGGGTCGCTCCTTACTTACAGTTCGTTACCACGAACTGTTTGATACCAGAGGATAAAAACCGAATGTCGATTCAAAAATAGAAAAAACAAACCTTTCCCATTTCCCCCTGCTGGTTAAATTTCACCCCCCCCCCTAAGATGGTGGAAGAATCCAAGCACTTTTCCCATGACTTCCCTTCAGTTTCTATCTAATAACGAATATACCCACCAAATATCAAGCTCAAAATAGGCAAAAAGATACTTTTTTGCATTTACCCCTTTGGGTGACTTTTACCCCCTACCCCCCCCCCCCCCCCCTTAGGGTGGTCGGATCGATTGTGTCCCAGTCTAATTTGAAAGAGTACATCAAACTGCCAATGCAGACCAAGTTTCATACCTTTTTCTAAATTTGTACGTTCAAGTGTTCATGAAGTTGATTCGATATATCAAAAACCCATATCTGGTTTTTGGCTATGGTGATTCTAATGGGGTAGTTTTCATTTCGATCCGACATCATCTTTGCGAAGTTTTAAGCATTTTCCCGAAAATCCCATAAATTTATTCTCGCAATAAACTTTTACCGTTAACATTGGTCAGAGATTGATAAGAAGCCTTTGAGGGCTGAAGTTTGGAGCACCGATCAAGTGAAGGGTGCTGCCCAAGAAACGAGTTTTTCTATAATAGGAGATTATGTAATAAATAATGAAAATCTACTGATTTCGAGAAGGCAAGCCCTAAAGCCCCCCCGTCATATGCACTTGCCTGTTTCTTTAAACTCTAGATTTCAGAAATAATGAGTTTAAAAACAGGAAATGGCAAATTCTCCTTTAAAGGTCATATATGTTGGCACAGAGGAACGCGGATAGCTACCAATAGTTTTGCTCTGTAGGAGCCCTATGAGAAAACAACTTAGTCCTTTAATAGACTTTGTGGAGTGTTTTTTTTTTTTTTTTTTTTTTTTTTTTTTTTTTTTTTTTTTTTTTTTTTTAGCTGCTCGGTCTTAAAAAATAATCCTACGGTGACCCATATCTGTCAACGCAACATTTAGAAGGAAAAGGTTAAGAAAGGCGCACACACACAAAACATAAAGGTTTTCATTTTTTTTTAATTGGCAGAAAATTTGTAAAACACTTTGGTTTTCAGGGAGGGAAAGGATCTGACTGAGAACCAGGGCATGAACGTCTTCATTTGGTGCACGCCTCGGTTTGAAAATCATAAAAGATTACGATTTTTTAACGCGTCTCGCGCCCCAGAAAAATATGTTCTTCTCCATCAGAAAAAAAAAAGATTGGCATGAGACCCCAGTCACCCCCCCCCCCCTCCGCCTGTTAGAAAATAAGAAGCCAGTTTCGTTTCAACAACTAAAGAGAGACAACTTCACGCTAGTTAACCATCATGCATGTTACGCAGAAGTTCGTTTTAGGGAGCGAGATGAACAATAGACGAATTATTCAGGCATTGGTTTGAAGCTCTGCCCATAGGCCTATGTGTACGGGTTCAGTAACTATATACACTCTTGTTCATATTCTATTGTAACCGGCTTGGTATTCTTTGGTGCAACTATAAAGACCTGTGTATCTCCAGCTTAATTTTTTGCACCTCCGAGGCGGTATTAAGTCTTACCCTTTAGTGCACCATAAGTGATGTAGTGTCCAACCCCTTCTGTTTGTATAAAAAGAACTTTTGAGATATTATAAAAGACCTAACTTACGGAACAAGTCGTAAAGTATCAATTTGACACCAACAATAAAACGCATATCAGTAAGACTGTTTTTTAACAATGCAAGGTGTAGACCGCTTGGCAATGCTCACAAAATTATGTATAAGACCAATATGGCATTCAGCCACAAATCTGAGTAAGCACCTAAATTAGAATATTCTCAATTACATATAAATGCCAAATCATGCGTCGTTCGCGCCACAAAAAAATGCGACAAATTATGGTTACTTTTGGGGTTCAGAGCGGTGTAATGGCGAGAAATCAATACCGTTCATGGGTAGGACCCAAAGAGTGGAAAACCTATTTGAGGAACCTTTACCGACTTAAAATACATAAATAAAAAAAAAATACTAGCGTCACCAACAGAGGGTTGTTACTCTGTAAAACTAGGAAAAATTCAAATAAGCCCAATGTAATTGTGTTAATATTTTCGTTGAGCCTAAGCAATTGCAGTTTCCTCTCTTATTAGTTTCGCGCCACAAAAAAATGCGACGAATTATGGTTACTTTTGGGGTTCAGAGCGGTGTAATGGCGAGAAATCAATACCGTTCATGGGTAGGACCCAAAGAGTGGAAAACCTATTTGAGGAACCTTTAGCGACTTAAAATAGATAAATAAAAAATAAAAAAAATACTATCGTCAACAACAGAGGGTTGTTACTCTGTAAAACTAGGAAAATTCAAATAAGCCAAATGTAATTGTGTTAAATTTTTCGTTGAGCCTAAGCAATTGCAGTTTCCTCTCTTATTAGTTTCCCCTACTCCTGTGACGGTTCTAGACATGGGCAGGGGGCGGCTGCCCCTCCTAGTTTTTCTGATGTCTAACATTAAATTCCATTCATTTTATATTTTTACACTTCTATGGTATATTTTGCCCCCCCCCCTCATAGATTATGACGCCTAAAACCGCTAATGACATACTCCTTTAGCAGATACAGATTAAAACAAAGATCTAAAAGATCTACTAAGCAACTAAGTCTCCGAACCAAAACCAATGTGAGTCAACTGTAATTTTAGTCTCATATTCGCAATTACTGACTCCAAAAATCCTTCATCTCCATTAAACCATGTTCCATACGGCAATGCACAACGCCAATATTAATTCAGAAGTATTGTAGAAACGCACGCTCTCAAGTCTCAATAAGGGGGCGGAAATAACAAGTTTATATACGTTTCTTTATGTATTTTTTATACGAAAAAAAAAAAAAAAATCAGAGCTATAAGGGAAACTAAAATAGAACCTTGCAGTAAAACCAAACACTTCTACCAGTACATTTGTTTAAGGTAATTGATTGGAATAAAATTATTTCTCTCCCAAAACAGAGGGAAAATCCATTCCCTAAACTGGTGAAGAATTTCTTATGACTGCACGTCTTTACTTGAGTTCCTATGCTGTGATCGATTCCAGGTGCCTCAAAATTGTATTTTTCCTTTTCCTTTTTTTAGGACACAAACGTTCCGTTCTTTCTTTCGTGAGCTATAGTAGTATTTAGATAAATCGAATGGCTAATTGTGTTTAAACAGCAAAGTGTTTGACTACACCAGCAAACTTCAGCCACCTTTTTTTAAGTAAACACGAGATCAGGGGTGCCAAATCAGAGGGAGGGGCATTTGCCCCCTTTCTAAACTAGATCTTGAAAAATAAACTATTTTTGATATTTTCCTGGAAAAAAACATTTTGCCCCCCCCCCCCACACTTTATTAAATTAACGCCACTGAATGAGATCAGTTCGTGTAGAGAGCAACACCTTCTTATTTCTTTATTCGAGAGTCTACGAGGGACACAGACAAAGAATATATCCTTGAGATTAACAATAAAATAATAATCTCTGTTGGTCTTCCAGCGGCCATGTTAAAACAAAAAAGAGGAGGACAGGTGTAATAGTGACATTTAAGTTTGTATATAAATTTTTAGGGATATTTCTCGCTGCTCCCAGAGCACCTTTCCCAGCAAGTAAAGACAGACCACGCTTTGGAAATTGGAGAACCTGTAACATCTTTTTAAACGCCACCCTCTTATTTTTTTACGTCGTTTGTGGCAACAAGGCCCCTACGAACATAGAGACTGATATGCCACTAATCAACCTAGGTTACTTATCGTTCTTTCTGGGGTTGTTCTGTCGAATTACTTTTGGAAGGAATAAATAGACCGATTGTCAGGGATGTTGTTCGTCGGCACAGTGTTCCAACCAGAAAAGAAGCTTCCAGCAAATCTGCACTTTAAATTACTCTTCGTGGGTGTCTCCGCTTGTCATTAGTCCAAGCACTCCGCGTTTCAGCTTCAGCACACTTGACGTATTGCCTTCAGGGTTGACACCTGTACCATGAAAGTGCTGTTTTAGCACTATTTTATTATGTGTAGCACGTGCTCAGGGTTGCTAGAAATTGTGCAAAAATAGCACCAAAGAGCTATTTTAGCTCTATTTTTAGCACTATTAAAGTCATTTCTTACTATAGCACCGAAAAGCGCTGTGTAGTACACAAGTTTGGGTAGTTGTAGCACTTTAGGAACTAGACCTTGGTGGCAACCCTGATTAACTTGGCAGACAGCGGAACTTGGCAGGAGTACTCCAGTTAAATTATTAATAACGGAATAAAGAATGTAATTGTAGAAAACTATGATTTAGGCAACATCAATTGTTTGCTTCATAGATTGTAGTCGTATCCGACGGGAGTAACAGCCCGTATTTATGTGCTAAAACCGAGCTTGCGTATTTGCAAGCATCTGCTTACGATCTTTAAATTTTTTTGGGGTGTTTCTTGGGTACTTGCGTCTTATCGCCATCAAACTCAAGTTCTGTCGAGTAGTGGAGTTCGATTAATACTAATGAAATAAAACATAATACTTTATCAGCAAGATCATGAAAATTACAACAAAAAAATTATGGAAGGGGAGCCGTCAGGACCGAATTATGTTAAATAAGTAGCCTAAATTAACCTAACCTAACCAAAATGCTAACTAAATATTTAATTAAATATAGCTACAATGTAGTTTCCCACCGAGCCGAAGCTAATATTGCCTGGTATAAATAGCCTACCATGAAAACCAGTTATTGTCTCATGTTCGCGAGACAAGATCTTGAGTGTGGTGGCTAAGACAAAAGTACCTTTTCTTCAATTCATATGAAAAAAGGGCCCCGTCATCTTCTTAACTGAGCATATAAGCAAACTGATATTATTTCTGATATTATTTCTCAATCAAGGTCAAGCATTCATGCAGTTAACACCTCTTATTTTCTGAGAGAATTATCTATTGAAAAAAAAAACGGTTTTGATTATATTGACTGTCAGGCTGTGTGATTGAACTATTTTTACTATTTCATTTGGATTGGATTATTTCATTTGGATAATAAGAAGGTGTTTATTGGAAATTGGGGGGGGACTTAAAAAAGCCCCCCTTGCGGTTAAGTCTTTGTTTTGCGACTTTACATTAAGATTTGATTACGCTTGCACCTACGATGGCTGAAAGTGAAAAAAATATTTTGAATCTGTTACTGAATTGTGTTACGAGAGCACTTACCGATGGAATAAAATTGGACTGCATCGTAAAAGCGTGTGTTGCTTTCTATACACATGAAGATGTTATAAAGGCAAAGCGAATCCTTCATACTGAGTTGAATATTACGAATCGTCTTGTGACCTACTAAAGATGAAGACAATATCATTGAAATGTGCAAACTTCTAGTAGCAGCTGCGAAAAATAATGTCAACATGCCAAAATTTGTCATCTTTAACCCCTGCTCGGTTCCAGTCATCGGAGATGCGGTGAATGCAACAGTTACTGCCAAAGTAAATGAACTCTCTCGGAAGCTTGATAGTTTTTTAGCCACCCAGTCCGCTCCAGCCATAAGTATTTTCGCAAGCAGTCGTAGAGCACCTGAAACGTCCAAGCCCAAAGATCCTTCCTTTCTGTTGTTTTGAAAAATCCCACAAGGAACTCAATGGCCCAAATGACCGGAAAGCTTTCATAGACAGTTTCTGTGAAAATGCAAATGAAATTAGCAAACTTCGCAAATCTGCAAACAAATGGAAGGTTGTGGTCAGGTCGAAAGCTGCAGCAGCGAAAATCGTTGAGAAAGCGAAATCTCCCAAGCCCGACCTCAAAATTGCTGGTCGAGAACCCCTGCACATAGCTGTGATTCGAAATATCCCTGAGGATATAAACTGTGAAGGACTAAAAAATCTAATCCCGTATAGTACGAAGACTGAACAATGCGGAAAATCCCGTTCTTTCAAATTGTATTTTGACACTAACAGTGAGCTCCAACAATTTCTGAGTGTTTCGGTGATTATCGGCTACGAGCGTCTACCTGCTGATCCGTTTTAAGTTCTTGCCAAGACGATGCTATAGCTGTCACAAAATCGGTCACCTCGCTTCCCAGTTTACGGCTGAACCTTTATGCTCTAGATGTGCCTCAAATGAACATCGTTCTACGCGAGATGAACCATACAGACAGCCGACATTCTGCGTTGAATTCAAAATCGGCAGTCACACGTGTTACAGTGTAAAATGTCCCTGAAACAGTAATCCACAAAAAAAATGAATCTGAAGCTTCTACAGTTAAATTTGTATCGTGGAACATTAATGGCTCGTTCGCGAATAAAATTCCAATGTTAGATGTTGTATTTGAGCAAAATGAAGTTGTCTGTTTACAAAAACATTTCGTCACAAGCCGCAGTAAAAGTATTCTTAGCTTTAATAGTTCAGTATCGGTTTATTCAGTTTCAGCGAAGAAGCTACGTGGAAAAAGGCGACCCTCCGGTGGTATTGCCACTTTCTTTCGTTCGACTCAAAGATCTAGTGTATTTGAAGTCAATGATAATTTTGTAGCGATCCGTGTTGAGGGCTGTGTTTTTATTAATGTATATTTGCCTACAAATTACCATGATGAGCGTTCGGAGCGTGCTTTTACTTATTTTAGTGAAAAACTCGGCAGTGTATTAACCGTATTAGATCCTTAAGCTTTCAATGCATATTAGTTGGTGACTTCAATTGCGATTTGAATGAACCGCTCTTATCTAGGTCTTTACGTTCTACGTTGTTGCTTAGTATTTTTGGAGACCCGTTTGATCTCAAGTGCAAAGATTTAAATTTTACACACGTACACACCTCACTGTCTACATCAGATCTCGATCAAGTCGTTGCGTCCGCAAATCTCAGGATTTTGCCTGTCAAGGTTGGACTTGATTTTCAGCTATCTGATCACTTACCAATACAGTTCTCAGCCGAGATTTCTTGCCACAGCTCAGATACACAAACGCAAACAACTTCGAAAACACCTCCTAGGTCTCGCCGTGATTGGCGTAAAATTAACCCTGTTCTATTTAAAGAAGAAGCCGCCAGAGTCCTTAGTAAGATCCGTGTCCCTTTCCATATTCTCTCTAGATTAACTGCTCTTTCAAAGGAGGAAACACAACTATCAGTCTATATTTATTGCGCAGAAAATGGTCATGCCCTTCGCTATGCTGAAAAAGCTGCCGTCCCTCTAAGTAGACTCCGTCATCCTACCCTTCCTGGCTGGTCTGAAAATCCAGATTTAGTGGATACCCTTTTTAAGTCTAAATTTTGGCTTCAACTTTGGATTTCTTGTGGACGACCCCGTTCGGGGGTAGTCAATTCAATCCGCCTGCTCACAAAAAGGAAATTCGCGAAGGAGCTAAAAGCTCAGAGAAAAAGGATGATTGATACCGAATCTACAAGGGCCAAAATTAATCCTTCTCTCCTTTGGCGTTTTCTGTCCTCTTAAAGCGATGAGTCTTTGTCCGCATCTGCTATCCCTGATTCTGAATGGTACGCGTACTATGGGTCAGAATTTTTGCCTCCTGACCCAACCCTCAACGAAAGATACGAAGCTGAGTTGGACGACTTCTTAGATAGTTGTCCTCAGGGTGATTATGTTGTAACACCGGGAGCTGTATGCAAGGCCATCTCTCGCCCAAAAACCTAAACAATCTTTTGGGATCGATGAGATCAGCGCACTCCATCTAAAAAGTGGTGGGCCCGCTCTCATTAGTCACGTAACTCTCCTGATGCAGATTATCCTCATTCAGGGTATTGTCCCAACCACTTTCTCAATTGGAGATCTTACGCCAGTTCCTAAAAAAGGAAAAATTACCATGCAATGCTCCTCTTTCCTTCCAATCACGATTGCTACTTCTCTTTGCAAGTTATTTGAACTTTTATTCGTAGATGAGTTTGAGAAACAGTGTTGCAGTTCACCAAGACAATTTGGTTTCCAACGCGGTATTGGTTTTGCTGAAGCGCTCCATTTCATTGCATTTGCACTCCTGGATGCACACAAATCAGGAGAAAGCCTAGCGATCGGTGACTTAGACCTGCAGAGAGCTTTTGATTCATTGATTCATGCGCTTATGTTGCTAAACTCAGCTAAAAGAGGAGTGAACTCAAATGTCATTCGGGCTTTCCGTGATCTTTACTATCGCCTTCGCGTGCGACTCAAGCTCCCTCCCGATAAAGGCCTTCCGCCAGCCCCACGGTCAGCTTTGATACCAGTCCGTAAAGGTGCCCTCCAGGGGGCAGTTTTATCCCCCATTTCTTCAACAACTACATTATTGAGCCTCAAGACAGCTGTCCTTCATCATGCATTCTCAGTTCCATTGACATCTCCCTAGTATGCTATGCTGATGACACGCAGAATCTCAGCCGGACGCTTAACCGCCTTTCAGAAATATTCTCATGTCTGCAGTCGAGTTACGAGAAAGTCGGTCTGAGGTTTAACTCTCAAAAGTCGGAAGTCTTGTTTTACAATTGGAAGAATGACCCTCCTACTAATGTCACACTAGGTGATTGCTCAGTAAAACATGTTGATAAAACAGTATATCTGGGGCTGCCAATAGGCACCACATTACAGCATACCCGCCCCCTCCTGATCTCACATCTTGAACGGCGAATTTCCAGCTCCTATGCTTTGATCGTTAAATCCACTCTGAGATTTAACCATCCACTACTGGCAAGTATTATTATTATTATTATTATTACTATTATTCATTTTGCCCGTCAAAAAAAGGTACAAAAGGTACAGTAGACGGAGTAATCACTAAAGAAAACAAAAAAAGAAAAAAAAAGAAGAAAAAGAAGGACACAAACACACATTGAAAATTCAAACACATGACAAAAGAAAACTCTTCATTACATTAATACGAACAGTGACTATATGCATTACATTAATATAAAAAAACTATTGTGAAGAAATTGTTGACCATGGATGATTAAACTTACTTTGAAAACGGGATAGAGATTTATTAATGCTAATATTAGGGTCAGATAGCTTATACAAATGAATAATTTTACGGTTTCTTGTCCAAGGGGGCAAATGTAGAAGATATTTAGCAAATCTGAAGAAGATTGATCGTAGGTGATTTTTATCTGTAACTGTAAAAAATCTCCAGAAAGGAGCAATGTAAAGCAGATGAGGAAGGGCTGTGGCGGTGTAAATGGATGCTAGAATATAAAGGTTGAAACGTAGTTTGCTTTTTACGATTACAGCGTAAGAAATGCCAATTTTACGCTCAACGTGAGAAATCAGCAAACGACGTGTGTGGCCTATAGATGTGCCAATTGGGAGGCCCAGTATGTAATATGGTCTGAGGGTTTAACAAGAGAACCGTCCATATTTATAAGAGAAGTAGAGGGATTTCGCCAATTGAAAAGGATTACTTCGGATTTCTCAGGATTAAAAGACAGACCGATTTTTGAATATTCATCTTTGAGGATTTTGAAATTCTGCTCAATTTGCTGGATCGTACGGCTGAGATTCAGGATGTCATCAGCATAACAAATAAGAGACATATCGATTCTCCCAAGAATGCATGAAGGAAGACACTTTGCCTGCGCTTCCAGGACACTATTATTGAACAGTGTTGGGGAAGTGATAGCTCCCTGTCTAGTCCCTTTCTTAACGAGGATGGGGTACTGAGGATTCACAAGCATATTCGAGGGAATCAAAGAGTTTGGCCTCACACGAGAATTAATGCAATTATATAGGGAAGGATGAAGAGCCGACTGCAGGGAAAAACGGGATGGAAGTTTTAAACGCACTTTTAGATTCCTATATAAATCCCTGAGAACACGGACAACTGATGGGTTTACGCCTCGCCTTGCCAGGAAGAAGCATGGACGAACGAATTAAGGAATCGAACGCACGTCTAACGTCATGTCCGGCGAGGATCATACTTTCTCCCGAAGATTCAGCGTCGGCGAGGGCAGTAAAAACTGCTGTAAGAGCATGAGAACAGCCAAGATTAGCCTGAAAACCGAACTGATATGGGGGAACGTAACATTTCTGTCTTAACTCATCAAGAAAAAGAAGCTCGAAAAGTTTGCATGTCGTAGTAGATACGGTGATGGGACGGAAAGAGGAACATTGCAGCTCAGATTTCCCTTTTTTGGGAATCGGAGACAGATCACCAATGCAGAACGGGGATGGAACAATACCTGTAACAAATATCATTTGCATGAGAAGGCTGAGGTGACGCATCAATAGATAACTTCCATTAATGATGTGTAGAGTGCTCACCTTATCTATCCCACAAGACGCTTTCTTTTTAAGTTGGGAAATGGCTTTTATAATAGCGTCACAAGTAACAACAAAATCAAGGTCAGGAGATTCATCAATGAATTTGCAGAGCTCTTCACAAAATTGTGACTCTAAAACAGGATCAGGCTCAGAAAATTCATTTGAAAAATGGGATATCCACTCGGACAAAGGAATGTCATTCGGGTCTGGCAAATTGGAGGAGATAGTACGAGGTAATAGCTTCCACAGAAGATCAGGTGAATTCCTGACCTTCTCGGAATAAAGTGTCTGCATTTTAGATCGATGAAGGGCAAGTTCCTTAGCAAAACGTTTTTTTGACACTTTTCTCAGTTCATTGACTATTCCTTGACGGGGGCATAGGCAATCTCTCCATAATTTGTACCAAAATTTAGCACGGTCACAAGCTTCAGACAGCACTCGATTTCCTGACCACCGGGAACTTGGGTACCAACAGGTATTTTTTTTAAGGGGAACTGCCCTTTTTTCAGCACACAAAAGTACATGGCAGATTTCTGCGGAGTATATATCAAGAGTTAATCTAACCTCATTAATGTCTTTATTAGAAGACTTTTGCAGAAGATGAAATGGAACCCGGATCTTGTTTAGGATACTATCTGAAATTTCAATGTACTGAGATGTGTCAATTTTATTCCAATCGCGAGAAGTATACCACTTGTGCCGGTGAACAGTATAAGCCTGTAACACTGGAATCTGAGAAGCTTCTCGTTTGAAACTAGAAGCAATAGGAAGATGGTCTGAAACTTGAAATTTGGAAACTACCTCAACACAAGGTATATCAAGGTTATATGACACAACATGGTCGAGGTTAGACGTGCAAGAGGAAGAATGAATGTAAGTAAACTGAGCAGATTTCTGTTGAACTTTAAAATCATCACCAAATATTCCTAATAGTAAAGAAGCACGGATAGAAGCTGAAGACAACCCGCAATTTAAATCACAATTAAAATCACCTACGATCAAACATGGGATTTTCAGTTTAAGGACATCACGAAGACAAGAGCTAAGTTTACTAACTTCTAAAGCGAAATCTCTCTCCGAATCTTCATCTTTGTAATCTGTGGGTAAATACACATTTATTATTACGCACTCAACTACTCGAACAGCTAAAAAACTATCACAAGAAAAGAAAACACTAGAATTAAGATTCGATGCTACATAAGTAGCAATACCACCGGAAGCTCTGCCTTTAGAAGCACTACGTTTAGCTGGAACCGAGAAAGTTTTGAAAGCGGCACTAATGTCAAGTAAACTAAGGCTGTGGTTGGTCAGGAAATGTTCCTGCAAACAAAGAATATCATGATTATGAAGTATATTTTCAAGAATAGGTTTTTTTTTTATAAGACCACCATTAATGTTCCAAGAGAGAAAACGAATATCCATTTATCTACTTAGCTGCCCGTTTATTGGTTTGAGCGTTGCCAGGGCATTTGATACTGTAACAGGTGTGATTAAACTCTTTACATGTAATGCAAAACAGGTTCCGAACACATGGATTATCCCTGGTGGAAGAGTGCTCCGAGGAACCACAGCGAGAGCACAGTTCTGCGTTCTTACAATCAGCAGCAAAATGTCCTTGCTGATGGCATCTGAAACACACGTCTAGGTATGAATATGAAAATTCTGGACAGTTAACTTTTCATTACCCACCTTCACAGAATTTTTCAGAAAAGAATCGAGATCACTCCGTTGTTCAAAATAAATCTTGTAGACGCGTGACTTGCCACACTGCAAAGCTTTGACACACTTTGGAATAATTTTCTCTAGATCTTTTTCATTCATTTCTGTCGGAACGCCTTTTATTACACCGATGAAGGCGGGAGATTTAACAGAGGCTAAAAGGCCAGGTTGGAACTTTTTCTTTTTTTTTTTGGGGGGTTTTCATCTGGTCAGCAATTGAGGAGGCAGCGGGTTTACTTTTTACGACAATTTTCCATTCTGATGAAGAACGTTTCACCTTTGAAATATCATTTGCAGCTTCAGGACATATTTTATCAATAAAATCTTTCCTTAATAGTGGAGATGAAAGATTGGACGGTCAATTTTTTAACACAACAGCATAGGTAGGAGGATTGGATTGGTCCTTGGTGCAAGACGACTGAGCGGAAGAGGGCCAGGCAGAAGTTGCCTGTACTGCGAAATGTTGCTTATTTAGCTCAGACAAACTGTCAATTTTACGGGAAAGTTCATTCATGCGACAGGTTAATGTTGCAACGATCACATCACCAATTGTTGGAATTTCACACGGTGAGTAAATCACGAATTTCGGGATCTTACGTTTTTCTTTCGATGCCGTAGATAACCACTTACAACGCTACCGCTCTGCCAGTAGTAATCAACCTTATACTTTGCGTGAGCCCCTGTACCAGACAGGTTTCTGGTGGGTATAGTCTGGTTTGATGGGTATAGTCTGGTATGGTTTGGTTCAAAGAGAGTGAGTATCCTCTCACATGGCCTTATACTTCTACGACTTTATGTTCCTTTCTATGTTATTCTGGACCTTGTATACACCTTTTCAAAGAGAGTGAGTATAACTTGATTGGTGGTTGGGATTTGAATAAAAGGAATAGTTTTCACTACAATTCATATTAGTAAGAGAATTGAATTCAAAGAGAATAGTTTATTTGCGAGGATATTAGTAGAGAAAAATGAGTGGTGCATTTACATTATTGGAGATTAATGATGGAACCGACAGCAGCAGCAGCAACGATATACGAGTACCCAATGTGGCTGTGGAAATAACTGCTGGTTGTAGACTATGTCTTGAATGGGACACTATGTATGCTAGATATGTGATATCATTAAGCAAATTTAAGCAGGAGGAGCAGCTATGTTTTGCTGGAAAAGTGAATATTCTCCATATAAATAAACTTCGGTCAGCATTAGATGTCCTATCGAAATATATTGATGAGAACAAAATGCATCATCAGTGAATATTATTATTGTAATTATGTTCAATAAAATTGTTTCTAAATCAATGGTATTTTTTTCTTTCTATAGTAGACTAGCGTATATTTTTTAGAGTAGAAAAAAATTCTGGTTAGTCTGAAGTTGGTTGTGAGAGAGTTAGGACTCTAAAAAATGGATAGATTCGAGAAAGAGCGAATCATGAGGAATCTAGTTCTTATGGAAAAACGTTTGGTTCTAGATGACAATTTTCTAGAGCTATCTATTCAAAGGAAGATATTTTCTCGGGGAATGCTTGTCGATATAATGAAAACTGATTCTCCATCATTAGACTATTGTATGAAGCTTCTACGTCGTGGTCCAAATGCATTTACACAATTTATTGATATATTGATCACGACACGGCAAAATGATATTGTGGATATGATTTTAAACATTAGTTTAGAAATTTAGGACTTTTTTCATGAGAAAGATGGTGCTCAAGAATGATTTACTCCTCTCTCTCTCTCTATCTCAGACAATTTTTGATGTTGCTAGCTCAGTTTCATTGTGGCAGTGAGAGCGTCAACACATGACAAAATGTTCCATACATGTCCGTTATGTATGTACTCACTGGGCAGCTGGTCATCATGTGAGAATTGCACAATGATTGATGAGTATGATGAAAAGTGTAGATTATGCAACCCGTGTAAATTACATAGAGGATATGCTGTACAGATTAAAGGTTGTAATTCCTGTCTTGAAGAGGTGTGTGACTCTCATCCTAGAGGTTACCTATGCTCCAATTGTCATTATGATAAATGTAAGCAGTGGGAGAGTACATATCCGGTATGATTGGAAAGAATCCTAACCGTGATTTTAGTCTATTGCTACGAGATTGGTATCGTCGTGGTTTTAGATTGTTCTGGGAGGAGGAACCAGGTCAACGATTCAACTGTTGGAACAACAAGAGATATGGTTTCTACGTCATTGTTGTGAAGACAATGGGTGTTATGATTATAAGCCCCCTGATTTTTATTTGGCTGTGACGGAATGTGATTCGACACTTGAGGACACTGTTTATGAAATTGCTTCAAATAAGCAAATTGAAACATGTGAATTCTATAGAATGAATGAGAATAGTATCATTGACTATACAAAGAGATATGACAAGAGTGAAGTCACACTCTACTGTAGAAAATGTGACCCTGACATTGCAGTACATCAGGATCAGTACACTGTGAATTCAGATAATCTACCTGCACTAGTTGTTGTCGACAAATACCTAGTAGTGGATGAAATCTAAAGAGTAGAAAAGTCGTTTTATCATGTATATAAATTTTTTCTATTAATAAACAATTTCACATACATCTTTAGAACATTTTATTCTTAGGGCACTAAAATCAATATTAAATACACTTATAAGTATATTCTCCACTAGAAAGTCGTTCAATCGAGGTAAGTCAACGTAGATGTTGAGAAACTGCTTGTAGGTATAGCCACGACATCTGAACATGAAAAAGAGGAGTGCATGAAAGCCACACGTCTTAGTCGTTAAATCCTGTACTCTTCGTTGATTTTGAATAATGGTTTCCCACTGCTTTCAATAAAGTTGCTGATGTATGGAGCATAGAATTTATACGATAGGCCAAGAGGATCAAAAAATTCAATATTCTTGGCTGTTTGGAAGATGCATAGCCAATGACCGGTCTTCAAAGTCGATGGACAGCTATTAACAATGATTAGGGTATTGTTAACACTTGGAATTTTTTCAATGAAGTCCGAAGGTATGCAATAGGACTTGTACTGGGACATGTATGGATCCATACTAAATACATTGATTATTTGGTTTGTGTTCATGGTGCTAAGTCTAGTAGAACACTGCCGTCGGGTGTGATTTCCCAATAGGTTTCAAATTGACTCAGTGATATTAGCGTGATACTCTCAGTCAGAGCATTGGCAAATGAACACTCTAACGTACATTCCCAGTTAGTACTATACTCATATCCTGTGTGCCTGACAAGTCCAAAACAATAAGCCCATGATTTTTTGAAAACATTGAATCGGTTATTCCATTTTCAAATAGTTGAGAATCATGATCTAGGGATTGCATGGTCAACTCGTACAGAGTTCTATAGGATTGTTTGTCAAATGATAGAGTGTACAGTGGAATACCATTCACTTTGCACACAAGGCTAGATAGACCGAAAAAATTAAAATCATGGGGGGATTCAGTCCAGGATCCAACGGCACTGCCACTCTTCACAAAGGCCAAAGCCAATTTTGATGGGATTTCTCCATTGATAAATGATGAATCGCTATAGCTACGAGAACCGGCGGCAATGTGACGTTGATTGGTGATTGTATGGGGGACAAGAAGTTTAATGTTGTTGCCATTGGCTCTTAGCTTTTCCACTGCCAATGTAACAGAGCTCATAACCTGTTGTTTTCGGACATGGAGAATTGCCGATGTGATAATGACATTTGCATCGGGTGCTGCAGGAAGTCTTTTTCTCAAAATGAAATTCGATGGTGCCATCTGTAACTTTATGTCAATCTTGACATTGGGGGGTAGGCATTGGATATATTGAATATCTCATGATTTAATTTTCCAACTAGATGATACTCCTGGGTCACTGCAGTAGTCAACTCACCGTTAGTATCAACACCTGTTCGATATTCATAGCCCTATGATTGTCCTCTCAACTCCTTGTATGCCTTTGGCGTCATCATCATAAATTGTATGTAGCTTGCATAGTTTGATAAATTATTGCTAGTGCTCACCAATGTTCCATTAATAAATACATTAATTTGTTTGAATAGGTTGTGTAGAATACAGTTTTCATAGGAGAGACCATCACCGGCATTTGGAGTTGTATTATCTGACTTTTTCTTCACCGCAACATTTAAATCAATAAATGTTGACGACAAATCAATGAAATAGTCTTCATTGGAAAATATTTGAAAGTGTATATTCTCCGAGAGAGGTTGTTGGGGATGAAATTGTTCATAGTAGCCATACTTGACACTGACATCAACATTTTCAGCATTGAATAGATTCAATGAGGAACTGATTGATGGATATGATTCCTTGTGGGGGAGATAAGTCATCTTAAGAGAAGAAATCCTTCTTTGATCTAACAATCTTTTTCTTTTTCTTCTTCTGCTTATTGGCCTTCGTTGTTTTATTCCTCAAAGTCCTTGTTGATGTCCTTTGCTTCCCGCCTGGGTGGAGACTGATGAGTGAATGACGCGAACGCATCCTTTTTCAATCCCTCCCCATTTTGTCGAGATTTTAGTTGCTCACCAACGGCTCTTGCTGAAGATCTAATATTTTCCTTAACACTCTCCTTGAAATTCTTGCCCGACCCCCAGTCCTGTAGTGTGGAGGCAGCAGCAAAATTTGATGCAGCAGGTACAAGATATTTTCTGGCAAGGGGTAGTGCAGAACGAAATAGCCTAGCAAAAGCAGCTACCAAGACCATAGCCAGACATTGTAGTACGACCCTTGTAGTAGTCCAATCCATTGCCTAATTGACGTGGACTCAAAGCACCAACATAACAATCGATATCGGGACAGACAAATGGAATTCTTCTATTGTTCATTTTAGGTGATTGTGCTGCCGTTGACAATGGGTCGAAAATGACATGTAATCACTGCTAAGCCTTTTGTTATTGCTAGAGGATCACCCAATTCACTTCTTAGTGTCAACTGGCAGAGTTCCAAATACGAAGTGTTTACAGGAACATACTGAAGATGCTTTATATTATAGTGATGAACAAGTTCATGAGTTGTTTTTCGTTCAAGAACACGTAGGAGGGGGACATTTGAATTACCGACTCTCGACGTTTCCACAAAGGATGCATAGAGAAATATGCAAGAGTCCGAGGCAAAACCAGGTGGATAATCAGCAAAAATAAATTGATTCATCCCGTAAACGGTGCCAGCATTTTTCCCATTGATCATATTCTGTTTAAAGCCAAGAACATCTCTCAGATTATCATTGAGAATAATTATTTCAGTGTCAACAGGTGAGGTAATGTAAATCCTATCATGTTCCAATGAATAATTAAAATGGAATTTTCCATTCCTACGATATGAGATTTTTCTATTGATTGTACGACACAAATCTCTCCAATATTATCATATTCAATATATTTCAATTTGGCATGTGGATATTCACTAGATTTAAGTGCTTCAACCCATTCATAGTCGACAAAGAGTGTCCAATCGAATGGTATAACTTTTATATCACACACACGATCCTTTCTCAGGATATCATAGGTATTTTTGAGAATACAGTCGACAAGAGCCACTTCATACGCACCGTCAAATTTGATGGCGGGGGAGAGTTTTGTCCAAAAATCACTTGTCGTATTCAAGTCATTGTAGAGAGGATCGGAAACGTTGGACATGAAAGTTACATAGAAATCATTGGACATTGTCAATATCTTCAACACCGATCCAAGAATCAAAATCAGAGTTGTATCCTAGCCACCGAACAAGTAACTGTTTCTTACCCCTGCGAGTACGTGTCTTTAATATCTTTTCAATTTGATAGATTTCACTAGCATTTTTAACCTTTTGCAATTCATAGTCATAAAAGCCACGGAGAATCTCTTCATCTTTGGTATCACGCAGGCGATAAGTTATGGGTTTAGTGTCTAGGATTTTTGCCACTTTAAAAAGTTCGGTGGACCCCAAGTAATTCCCCTTTTCAAAAACATTAGTTGTTCTATTAATTCGAACAGTATCACCAACATTGAATTTATTTTTCTTCTTGACAATCGTTTCATTGGAATACTGTTTAAGAAAGGTGTCAATTGTATCATGATCAGAATGATGAACTTCCGTTGGCGTAGAGTTGGACAATGATCGATGAGGTCTTTGATTATAAATCAACATGATTTTATCTAGATCATGAATAAAAGCCAGTGTATTTTTCAATGTACAATATCTTGAAATTAAAAGTCGAATAGTTCTTATCAATCGTTCGGCCAATGTAGCCTTTATAGGACTGTGACTATGATAGAGCAGTGTACTATATTTCTCTAGTACTTTTGCAACATGGGGATTAACAAATTCACTACCGCGATCCGTTTGAATTTTTTATATGAATCCTGTTCGAGAATACTTTCAATGGCCCGAGCAACTTCAACACCTCTCTTTGATCGCAATGGAATTGCATATGCATAGCGACTAAAAATACTGATTGCAAGTAGAATGTACTTGTACGGTGTATTGTGACGTCTTTGAAGCTCATCTAGAGTCAGGAGATCTGCTTGCATTATATGCAATGGGTAAAAGGCTTTAGTTTTTCGATATTGATTGGCACGAAGTCTATGATTTCTATGCAGAGATTCATTTTGTAGATAGTCTTGTACACTTTTAGTGTGAACACCAGTGACTTTGGAAAGAGTGGTGGGGGAACTTAAACTCCCCGCCTCACCAATATTTTCATAGACAACTTTCAGAACTTCAACCATTTTGAACGTAAACACGTTGTGTAACGTCCGCTACCCTTTTGTATACTGGCTGTTGGTGGTGATGGTGGAGGTAATGGTGACGTTGACTTGATACGTCTTCGCTTTTTTCTAGCTATCAGTGGTGTGCTAGTATTTTCCAAAATTGATTTAAAATCTTCTTCTTCTTCATATTTTAATGGTGTCAATGTTGTTGATGATGATGATGCATGTTCATTTAATTTTTTTAGAATTTGTCTATTGCTAATAAGACTTTTGGGGAAGTTTAATGTATTTAGAAAATTGTATAGATGAACGTCAAATGATAATAGTCCTTTACGATTTGTAACCATGTCATAGATTAAATCAAGTAGATTATAGCTCTTGCCCTGAATTATAATCCCTTCCCCATTGCTCTCAACTTGAATATGACCACTTTCCAAGAGATAGGTTAGGAGTCGTTTACTTTGTTCACGATATGAGCGGGGCATTAGATTTCCAATTTCAATACAATTGAATCCAATTCCTCCTTCTTTAATTGTGTTCCAGCAGCAGCAGACTCTTGAGAAGATGATTCTTTTTTGCGATCAGCAGCAGCAGCAGCAGTGGGCTTCGACCGATAGGACCTGTGTTTGTCCACTCGGTGAAGTGCATCTTGAAGTAAAAGCAGTTTTTTATCATCCTCAATAGTTTCATTGTCAAGGAATTTACTCAGATTGTTCTCAAAGTGTTCCACGGGTGAGAGAGCTAGTTCTATTGGAGTCAATTTATAGGGTTTTGCCATTCTCTCTTTAGAGAAAACTGTTTACAAGTCCTGCAATTATTGGCAGTAAAAGTGTGAAAAAGCTACCGCCCGCCTGAAGAAGTCGTTTCCTTTTGAAATTCTTTCCTTTCTTTTTAGAGGCCAATGTACGTACAATGGAAAGATGTTGCTTTGCCTGTTGCTTAACTACTTCTGGCAGTTGAACATTACCCTCGGTCAAATTTAAACAAAGTTCAGATATTAGATTAATGAAATCATTGTCAATACCGTGTTTGAGTATTGCTTTCCTAAGCGGAGGTTTTGAAGTGCTTTAGAACTGAAAACAAATGTCTATTTTCATGTAGTTTCTTCAGTGTCATGATAGCGAATAATAGGTCTTTATAGTGTTCACAGGGAGATATACTGTAATTTCATTGTCGAAAATATCTGTGACTACACGCAGATCCTCGGGTGTATTTTGATTAAGATCCAATAGGATATAACCGTGGGGTTTATTAGTTGCCTGATTGTATGCTGAGAGCAGAAATTTAGGGGCACCTGGATAGATTTGTTTATTGAGGGTTATTAGCGAGCTAGAATCACGAAGAACTCTGTAGATGGTATAGTAGGTGCAGTTCAAAGCAAGTGTTCGCATACATTTGCTCTGATGAAAGAGATTGTGTAGAACCAGAGTAACGGAAATCTGTTCATGATGAGAGCGAACAGTGAACAATTGCAGCATTTCCTGGGACCATTGTTCAATAGATAAAGCCAGATCGTCAATGATCAGCCAAGAGTTTGGTTCAATAATGTTGAAAACATCAAGTCCCTGTATGAATTGTATCTGCACCAATCCCATGGCAGCAATTGCTTTTATTTTATCGTATGACTCCTGGCATATACTATAGCAATAGTAGATTTTTTTCGGCTTTTCCACAAACATTTTATCACAATTTTTAATTATTTTAGTTAAGAGTGTTGTTTTGCCCGACATTGAGGGCCCACACAGAAACGATCTGAATGGTGTTTTAAATTGATACATGTTCCCTTCAACAGTTCACCTGGACAACTAACTGTAGACTATGGCTGTCTAATGACTAAATAATGTCCTACTACTACTACTCTGTTCAAGAAGAAGAAGAAGACGAATAAAGAATCATATTTGCTTTTATTATATGCATAAAAAAAGTAACAATACATTGAAAAAAAGCACATTAAACATGAAAAAACACACTTTTTTTTAAATTTATTTATAATAAAAATACAACATTTATATAGGCATACAGAGAGAAAAAAACACTTGAATACTTTTTTTTTTGTTTATTTATAGAGAAAAAAAAAATACAATATTAAATTAGAGAGCACTTGAAAAAATATCACTTTTTTTGAATGAAACACTTACAAAAAAAAATCTGCTCTAAGTAAAAAAAAGATAACTTTGATAGTGGCGGTGCGCCCCCCCGCTGGCGGCTGCCCCCCCCCCGGCCGCGACCCCCCCCCCCCCCCTAAAGGTTTTAGGAAATAATTTACAGGACTTTATTCAAACCGAGACTTTCCCTATGGATAACACATTCGGCCCGGTCTGAAATTAAATAGTGTCCAAGGGGGAGGGTGGTCACACCGCCTTGACAAACATAGACCTTGTCGGAGATGGTACTCATGGCAATTTTTTCTACATTTACAGTAAAGTTCCTGTATTTGAGAGAACGAATTGCCAGCAATTTGGCTCGTGGAATTGTATTTTCAACAATACAATTCCTATAAATGTCCATGTCGAAATTCTTATCCACATAGCGCGTGGGTACTCCTTTGCAACGTTTCTTGATTTCTTCGTCGTGTGTCTGTATAAAGTACACCTTCGGACTTACAAACATACCACGGGAAATCATGTCGCTTCCCGTTTCTGATTTAAAAAATAAAAGCTGATTTGGTGCCCGACGTTTCACTAGCTCTGGGTAAAGACCACCCCAATTGGTGTAGTCCATCCGTGAGCTGATAATTTCACCGTGCGCCAAATCATCAATTAGATTTGGGGTTTTTACTTTTAAGAGTAGAGAATCCGTGTCCCCGTAACAGACCTCTACTTGCCCCTTTCCGGCCTCTGTACCCTAGCCACATTGTAGTAGAATTCAACATGAGCTTTTTTGAGATCTCCAAGATCGCACTGCCTGCAGCAATATTTTTATTCAAGACAATGCGTCTTTTTTTCCTATTCAAAAGTACCATGTCCGGGCCAATGATTGTGAAGGAAGTGTAATTTGGATCGGCAATAATTCGAGCACATTGTTCGGGATCGGTCACGACGTCACAACGATTCCTATTACGAACACTCTCACACATTTTGCCGAAAGCCGAATTCAAAATGAGTTTATAAATTTCTTTTTCAGCCTTCGTCTGCGCTGCAGAACGTTTGTTGACAAAAGTGTCAACAAACGTTTTCAAATAGGGTTTTGACTAAACTGGAGTGCTCTGTGAACCTTTGTGACGTTGAAACCGTTGTTGCACATCCATTTTAAAGCTACATGATGTACAACTATGTTTTTTTTCGGCAGAAGGTCAGCAATAAGTTTTTGTTTTGAAGGTGACCAATGCAATCCGTCCACCTCGACTAAACGCCTATTGCGAGGGCTCAAAGAGTCCTTAGTCACAGGTCTATTGATGCATGGGAAAACAAAATCCTTTACTGAATCGTGAAGCTCGACTGGTATCTCTCCATCAATTTCAAAAAACCATCCAACCGGGCCATTCTCCTCAACACTGTCAATGTTGGGGAAATGGGGAGCTTGAGGGTCATTGAGCCATTTATATTCGCCGCAAGGTAGTGCATAATGGGACATGGCCGAGGGGTAGAGAGAATTCATATCAAGGAAAACTGCATCCGATTTTGTCCCCGTCTTCTCTCCTGTTGGATCAGTTTCCAAGATACGATCCCGTGAAAAACAAAACCCCCCCTCATTGATCTTTCGATGAACAGATGCTGATCAATGTCTGTGATTAGCCCAATTTTTTACCCACTAATTTTTAGGGTAAGGTCCATCACTAGATGAGGAGATGAAAAATAATAGCCCAAATCAAGATTAAACTCCTCATAGATTTTGTCCGTATTTTTACAAATAATGTCTAACAGAGTTAACACGTCACTCGACAAATACAGCTTGCAGTAGTCAAACCCATTTTACACCCTCCCTCTGCCCAAACTTTTTTAGCAAAACTGTATTCCTCGGGGGTGCAACTACGATCGTGAAGACTGTCATAAAACGATTCAATTGGAGGAATAGTTTCCTCGGCAAATCTCGACATGGAACAATAATAGTCATAAGGATATATGCCCTTGACCGTCAACAAATCATATAAATCATTTGGAAATTGTTGCTTGAGAAGGGGGAAAGCATTGCAACCGTCATCGTTTTTTCTGCACTTGAATTAATTCGCTCAATGATTTGGGGAAAAAACTGTAGGAATCTAAAAAGCGAATTTTATTCGTGTACTCATTGTCGGCTTCAACAAATTTCCACATAAATTCCAAAACAAGCAACTTTTCCGCTTATTTAGGTATGATTTTGTAGGTAAAGCTGTCTATCACCCATGCATCATCTATTGTTCCATTTCTTTGAAGATGCGCCAATGCTGGTAGCACATACTTCAGATCGTAGTTAGAGTTATGTATAAAAACAGGAAGAAAAAGTTGCTGTTTAATTTTTAAATTACATGAATTGTGAGCCCATCCCCGAAAGTTACTTTTTCCCGTTGAATTTGGGTCAATTAGGTGATTGTGGTCCTGGACCGCGTCTTTTGGGGCAAGAGCACCCCTACATACCCAGCAAATTGTCCCCTTTTTCCAACGCCAGTTGCTCTTTATCTGACAATGTCATTGGGTAGTTGGTGTGACGTAATCGTGAAATTGCCCTGTTCGCTGTTTTTATTAAAGATACCAATAACTTTTCCATGCTGCCCTCCTCATCCATAGCCAAAAAAACTCTTCCAATTGCATTTTATTGTTGAATCACGACGAGAGTGTGCGTAGGAACACGCAACTAGTTTGTGTTCCTTGACTATATTTGGCCTTGATGGATCTGGTACCTCAACCACAATCCAAAGACACTTTATCTCACTTGTTTCACAATCCAAAGACACTTTATCAACTTGTAGCAGGGAATTTTGGAAATTTTTAAATTGTAAAGTGTCTTTGCCTTCTGCCGGCATTTCAATTCTTTGATTCCCATGAATTTTGCAATGCCCCATGTGATCTGAGAATGTTCGCTCAGATGTGAATGGGGAAAGGCACATGGGGCAATAGAAACGTTCTCCTTTCTTCACACCTTGAGATAAGAGTCGACTTATTGCTGTAACGGGAAAAAAAATGACCATAAGAATTTACATCTTTGGGAGGCTCGTAAATAATCCATACCCAATTTTTAACATTATCTACTGACGGTGTCCTCACTGAATAAAAAACCCCTTTTTTATTTGTTTTTTCCCCCATCTACAAATTCAGTGTCATACTGGAGAACAACCACCCCACCCCAAGATTTTCATTTGCTTTTTCAAATATGCTTATTTCTTTCAAGGACACCGGATACTTTCCATCTAAACAGTCAAAATTTACTTTAGGGAAATTATTTCCACCGTTGCGAGCAAGTTCGTCGAGATTTTTCATTGACGATTCTTTGTTTAATGTTTTATGGGGCTGCTGCTAAAATGCATACTTAAAACATTGCAGCCCCGTGTCAAATTTGAAACCTTGAACTCCTCCTGTAGCCGACAAATCTGGGTGGCATTTTATTCTTTTACCTTGCCCTCCCTTAAAATAAAGTTATTTTTAAATCTACTGAGATTCAGATCCATGCGTTCAATGTATAAAATGGTGGACCCACTCCCTCTCTCATTAAACGTGTCCAAAGTTGGTATTAATTTATTCGCCCAGTTGAAAAAGTTATCCTCAAATTCGTTTAGACCTGGGTAAAAAGTCTGGCTGCCAGTTGAAAAATGAAAATAAAAAATATCCCCAGATGTCCCCTTTTGTAAATAAACTTTTTGATTCACCGATGCTTTAACTCCCCTTGACCCCCCATTTCTGAATCTGAATCTCTATTTTTGCTCGAATTCTGTCGATATAGCTATGGAGAACATTCACAGGGTCAGTTAAAATAATGCCCGCGTTTTCCTCGGGAGGGTTAAAATCTACCCTATATGTTTGCAAATGACTTAGAGCAGACTCTAACAAATAAAAATCACGCAATTCGGGGACATAGCACTATTTTCATGTCCTGTACCTATTTGTATAGGATCTAATTCACTAATAGTAAAGTTGTCGTTAAAAATGTCCTCGGAAGAATTAGACCCTACAATTTGCATAAGACTGTCCATTTCTTCAGCTGTAAATTGAAAATCCAGGGGGATATAAAATAACGTACCTTCACTAACATCATCATCCGGCGAGAGGGGACAATTACCCATGATACTTTGAAGTCCCGGACCAGGGAAGGCAGAAGTTTTCACAGCTTCCCCTGAAACTAGAAAATGAATGGATTAAGTTTTTTTCTTTGACGAAAGTTTTATCACAATTATAACACACTTTTCTTTTTTTTCTTTTTTTATCAAACAATGTATAATAAATTACAAATTTTGTTAATAACACACTGACACACACACTGACACACACACACACACACACAAACACACGCACACACACACACACGCACATACACACACATACACACTGACACACACACACATGCGCACACATACACACACACACACACACACTGACACACACACACAAACACACGCACACACACACACACACACACAAACACACGCACACACACACACACATACACGCACACACACACACATACACACACACACAACACACACACACACACGCACACTGACACACACGCACACATGCGCACACATGCACACACACACACACACACACACACACACACACACACACACACACACACACACACACACACACACACACACACACACACACACACACACACACACACACGCGCGCTGAAATATTCTTACAGGTTGAAATTGCGTTTCTAACCCCTTAGCCTATATTCAATTAGTCTATAACGTGCTGCGAAAACAGCGTCAGATAGAAATGCGCTGTGGAAACAATTTATGCGATGTTTGAATTTCTACTTCAAAAATTCTTAATTTTCTCATAATTTTTGACGGGTTAAAATATAATTCAGTTGATATGTAGTGAAGCATTGGAATTATCGGATATACAGAAAAAAAAAGCGGTACATGTACCGCTCACACAGGGGGGGGACCTTTGGGGGCTGGGAGCTTCCTTTGGAGTAGAAGGATTGGAGCTCTTTCGAGTTAGGGTAGAGGACTTCACAATACCGTTCAAATAGAACTTGTGTATTATATCAACCCTAGAATTTCAGTCTCAAATTCCTTTCGAAAACAACGTTTAAGAATCCTTTTTTCTCGTGTTAATATCTTGTCGAAGATAAACTCACTTTTGTAGCGATTGATTAGCATTCGAATTTATACCTGTAGGATTAAAAATTCACCCTTCTCGATGGGACATTTGATAAACGGGTTAAATACGCACAAAAGATAACCTAGTTTAAGAATGATTGTTCAACTGTCAACAATGAAATAATAGTTATTTGTTTAATGAAATAATCGGATTTTTTGCATTAGAAAACATCTTGGTTAAAAGAGAAATTACAGGTAAAGTTTTATAAATCTATGACAAGCTATTTGCTACTTCGGCGTTACAACCACTCTTTTATATATTGCTAATTGGTTAATGAAAGAAAATGAAATAGGATTATTATTATAGAATAGTTTAGAAACAAATTTAAGTTTTACTCATCAAAAGTTATGCAGTTCAGAAAAAATTAGTCTTATTTTTGAAAAAAAAATACGGAAAAGAAAAAAAATATATACATTTACAAGTTCTGGCTGCACTTGTACATCAGAAGTCCCTGACAAGGCGTGAAGAGGAGTGTTCCCTCCATCTTGATCAGATGAGGCTGACTCGAATTTCTTGCCAGGTTGCATAGAGACTCCTGGCTGGTCCAACGAACGTGTATTGGAATTAGCAAATCTGATTACTGTTGGCCTTGCAGCTTGCGTTGATGTGATATCATCCCATCTTGGTCTCTTTCGGAGGGAGGGCATGAATCCACCCCAACATTCTTAAAAAAGAAGAAAAATTTAGTAATGAAATAATAAGCCCTCTTTTTCAGATAAATTGCCCTCTAAAGTTTATTCTGGTGTTTGTAGCACTTTAGAAATATTTAAAAAGCTTTTAAAGTAAAATTTGAAAAATTTAGAGTTTGGAGGGAAGGGGAGGCTAAGTCCCCCTGAAATTTGAATTTACTAGTAAAACGGGGCATTAGGCCTTCAATTCCATAGTAACAAACACAAAAAGTTGACAATTATATATTTTTTTTATATATGCAAAGTTTTTTAAAAAACTTATATACCTAAATTACGAATATCATGGTACTAAACCGTCAAAATTTGAAATAAAAAAAATTACAAAATTTAATTAGCTAGCTCAAATCTTACTTATTCAAAATATTAACAGAGGGCATTGGATCTTCAATTCCATTGTATCGAAACACAAAAAAAAAGTTGACAATTATATGCAAACCTTTTAAAAGTTATATACCTAAATTACGAAATACTTAAAATCACAGAAAAAGAGGAAGAAGAAGATTCCAGGACATAGCCAAGACTAAAAAATTATTAAGTATATAAGGAATTCACCCTCTAGCCTATATCTCACCCTATACGCTTATTTTTTTTTTTTTTTTTTTTTTTTTTTTTTTTTTTTTAGCATTTTCAAAAGATATATCTTAACCAACCTTTGTGATTCGAACGAAATTCGAACTTTAGTGTAAAGAGCAAGATATTGTGGAGGGGGGCGACCTTTCATATCTGCCGAAACTAATATGCAAATTCTATTTTAATTTTTCATATACAATGAACCAAAATCAAAGTGAACATGCCTCTCTTTTTTGAATATTTACTAAAATTGAAATACATGGACTGTTTAATATTTAAAAGAAGGAAGCTTTTTAAAAAAAGAGGTAACCACACAGTGTAAGGAAGGAACTTCTTCCTTAACTTAATGGCGAGGCAATTTCTTTTTATTATAATAATGAGAAAATTTTACTTACCAGAAGCTGCTTAGAATATTCCATATCTATGTAAAAATTTTTGCAAAAATATCGATACTGATATACAGATAGATTGAATGAACTATTCAAACTGTTGAAAATTATAATCTAAAACCTGAATATATACAAAAAATAATTGAATATATTAACAGCTAAACAAGACGCGTTGGTTTTCTAACACAGGTTTTACCCTAAAAAGACATATATATACCTTGAATTAGAAATCTGGTAAATTGCGTCAGAACAACTTGTCCTTCATCAAAGTGAAAGACAAGTCCTCAAAGTATAAGACCATGTCCGGAGTAGTAAGCGCCCAATTCGTCCGAAACTTACATTCAAACTTACGCCTGAAGGCATAGATATGTGTGTAAGTTTCGAACGAATTGGGGTTACCAGGGTCATTTGCCTATTACAATGAACTCTACATGGGTTGATAGACATGTTTTCTATTATGACACGCATTTTTGGAGGACAACCAGAGAGAGAGAGCGACGGTCACACTAACTACTTGATTAGTAGTTGGATTCGGATATAAGGAGTAATTTTCATTGTATTTCATATTAGTAAGAGAATTGAATTCAGAGAGAGAGAATAGTTTATTTGAGAGGATATTAGTGAAAAAAAAAATGAGTGGTGCATATACACTATTGGAGATTAATGATGGAACGACAGCAGCAGCAGCAGCGATATACGAGTACCTAATGTAGCTGTGGAAATAACCGCTGGCTGTAGACTATGTCTTGAATGGGACATTATGTACGCGAGATATGTGATATCATTAAGCAAATTTAAGCAGGAGGAGCAGCTGTGTTTTGCTGGAAATGTGAATATTCTCCATATAAATAAACTTCGGTCAGCATTAGATGTCCTATCGAAATATATTGATGAGAACAAAATGCATCAGTGAATATTATTATTGTAATTATGTTCAATAAAAATGTTTCTAAATCAATGGTATTTTTTTTCTTTCTATAGTAGACAGGCGTATATTTTCTAGAGTAGAAAAGAGAAATTCTGATTAGTCTGAAGTTGGTTGTGAGAGAGTTAGGACTCTAAAAATGGATAGATTCGAGAAAGAGCGAATCATGAGGAATCTAGTTCTTATGGAAAAACGTTTGATTCTAGATGATGATTTTCTAGAGTTGTCTATTCAAAGGAAGATATTTTCTCGAGGAATGCTTGTCGATATAATGAAAACTGATTCTCCATCATTAGACTATTGTATGAAGCTTCTACATCGTGGTCCAAATGCATTTACACAATTTATTGATATATTGATCACGACACGACAAAATGATATTGTGGATATGCTTTTAAACATTAGTTTAGAAATTTAGGACTTTTTTTTCATAAGAAAGATGGTGCTCAAGGATGATTTACTCCTCTCTCTCTCTCAGACAATTTTTTTTTGTTGCTAGCTCAGTTTCATTGTGGTAGTGAGAGCGTTAACACATGACAAAATGTTCCATACATGTCCGTTATGTATGTACACACAGGGCAGCTGGTCATCATGTGAGAATTGCACAATGATTGAGGAGTATGATGAAAAGTGTAGATTATGCAACCCGTGTAAATTGCATAGAGGATATGCTGTACAAATTAAAGGTTGTAATTCCTGTCTTGAAGAGGTGTGTGACTCTCATCCTAGAGGTCACCTATGCTCCAATTGTCATTATGATAAATGCAAGCAGTGGGAGAGAGTACATATCCCGGTATGATTGGAAAGAATCCTAACCGTGATTTTAGTTTATTGCTACGAGATTGGTATCGTCGTGGTTTTAGATTGTCCTGGGAGGAGGAACCGGGTCAACGATTCAACTGTTGGAACAACAAAAGAACATGGTTTCTACGTCATCGTTGTGAAGACACTGGGTGTTATGATTATAAGCCCACTGATTTTTATTTGGCTGTGACGGAATGTGATTCGACACTTGAGGACACTGTTTGTGAAATTGCTTCAAATAGGCAAATTGAAACATGTGAATTCTATAGAATGAATGAGAATAGTATCATTGACTATACAAAGAGATATGACAAGAGTGAAGTCACACTCTACTGTAGAAAATGTGACCCTGACATTGCACTACATCAGGATCAGTACACTGTGAATTAGGATAATCTACCTGCACTAGTTGTTGTCGACAAATACCTAGTAGTGGATGAAATCTAAAGAGTAGAAAAGTCGTTTTTTATCATGTATATAATTTTTTTTTATTAATAAACAATTTCACATACATCTTTAGAACATTTTATTCTTAGGGCACTAAAATCAATATTAAATACACTTGTAAGTATATTCTCCACTAGAAAGTCGTTCAATTGAGGTAAGTCAACGTAGATGTCGAGAAACTGCTTGTAGGTGTAGCCACGACATCTGAACAAGAAAAAGAGTAGTGCATGAAAGCCACATGTCTTAGTCGCTAAATCCTGTACTCTTCGTTGATTTTGAATAATGTTTTCCCACTGCTTTCAATAAAGTTGCTGATGTATGGTGCGTAGAATTTATACGATAGGCCAAGAGGATCAAAAAATTCAATATTCTTCCCTGTTTGAAAGATGCTTAGCCAATGACCGGTCTTCAAAGTCGACGGACTGCTATTAACAATGATCAGGGTATTGTTAACACTTGGAATTTTTTCAATGAAGTCCGAAGGTATGCAATAGGACTTGTACCGGGACATGTATGGATCCATACTAAATACGTTGATTATTTGGTTTGTGTTCATGGTGCTAGGTCTAGTAGAACACTGCCGTCGGGCGTGATTTCCCAATAGGTTTCAAATTGACTCAGTGATATTAGCGTGATACTCTCAGTCAGAGCATTGGCAAATGTACACTCTAAACGTACATTCCCTGTTCGTACTATGCTCATATCCTGTGTGCCTGACAAATCCAAAACAATAACCCCATGATTTTTTGAAAACATTGAATCGGTTATTCCATTTTCAAATAGTTGAGAGTCATGATCTAGGGATTGCATTGTCAACTCGTACAGAGTTCTATAGGATTTTTTGTCAAATGATAGAGTGTACAGTGGAATACCATTCACTTTGCACACGAGGCTACATAGACCGAAAAAAATTAAAATCGTGGGGGGATTCAGTCCAGGATCCAACGGCACTCCCACTCTTCACAAAGGCCAAAGCCAATTTGATGGGATTTCTCCATTGATAAATGATGAATCGCTATAGCTACGAGAGCCGGTGGCAATGTGACGTTGATTGGTGATTGTATGGGGGACAAGAAGTTTAATGTTGTTGCCATTGGCTCTTAGCTTTTCCACTGCCAATGCAACAGAGCTCATAACCTGTTGTTTTCAGACGTGGAGAATTGCCGATGTGATAATGACATTTGCATCGGGTGCTGCAGGAAGTGTTTTTCTCAAAATGAAATTCGATGGGGCCATCTGTAACTTTATGTCAATCTTGACATTGGGGGGTAGCCATTGGGATATATTGAATATCTCATGATTTAATTTTCCAACTAGATGATACTCCTGGGTCACTGCTGTAGTCAACTCACCGTCAGTATCAACACCTGTTCGATATTCATAGCCCAATGATTGTCCTCTCATCTCCTTGTACGCCTTTGGCGTCATCATCATAAATTGTATGTAGCTTGCATAGTTGGATAAATTATTGCTAGTGCTCACCAATGTTCCATTAATAAATACATTAATTTGTTTGAATAGGTTGTGTAGAATACAGTTTTCATAGGAGAGACCATCGCCGGCATTTGGAGTTGTATTATCTGACTTTTTCTTCACCATAACATTTAAATCAATAAATGTTGATGACAAATCAATGAAATAGTCTTCATTGGAAAATATTTGAAAGTGTATATTTTCCGAGAGGGGTTGTTGAGGGTGAAATTGTTCATAGTAGCCATACTTGACACTGACATCAACATTTTCAGCATTGAATAGATTCAATGAGGAACTGATTGATGGATATGATTCCTTGTGGGTGAGATAAGTCATCTTAAGAGAAGAAATCCTTCTTTGATCTAACAATCTTTTTCTTTTTCTTCTTCTTCTGTTGCTTATTGACCTTCGTTGTTTTATTTCTCAAAGTCCTTGTTGATGTCCTTTGCTTCCTGCCTGGGCGGAGACTGATGATGAATGACGCGAACGCATCCTTTTCAATCCCTCTCCATTTTGTCTAGACTTTAATTGTTCACCAACGGCTCTTGCTGAAGATCTAATATTTTCCTTAACACTCTCCTTGAAATTCTTGCCCGACCCCCAGTCCTGTAGTGTGGAGGCAGCAAAATTTGATGCAGCAGGTACAAGATATTTTTCTGGCAAGGGGTAGTGCAGAACGAAATAGCCTAGCAAAGCAGCTACCAAGACCATAGCCAGACATTGTAGTACGCCCCTTGTAGTAGTCCAATCCATTGCCTATTTGACGTGGACTCAAAGCACCAACATAACGGTCAATATCGGGACAGACAAATGGAATTCTTCTATTGTTCATTTTTTTTAGGTTATTGTACCCTCGTTGTCGTTGACAATGGGTCGAAAATGACATGTAATCACTGCTAAGCCTTTTGAAATTGCTATTGGATCACCTAATTCAGTTCTTAGTGTTAACTGACAGAGCTCCAAATAGGAAGTGTTTACGGGAATATACTGAAGATGCTTTATATTGTAGTGGTGAACATGTTCTTGATTGGTTTTTTTTTCGTTCAAGAACTCGTAGGAGGGGAACATTTGAATTACCAACCCGAGATGTTTCCACAAATGAAGCGTAGAGAAATATACAAGTGTCCGTGGAGAAGCTGGGTGCATAGTCTGCATAGATAACATGGTCACTACCACTGAAATTTTCTGTCTTAATAATACGGTTTTTAAAACCAAGAACCTCACGTAAATTTTCATTGAGGAAAATTCTTTCATTCTCAAATGGATTGGTAATATAAATTCTCCTTTGTTCCGTCGAGTAATTGAAAGTGAAACCACCTTTTTTTCGACTTGCAATTTTTTTGTTGATAACTCGACACAGTTCATGCATGTTATTGTATTCCCTGTAGGGGATGTTAGCAATAGGGTACTGATTAGAGTCAAAAGTTGCCATTGCACCTTCATCACCGAATTCAAACGGTCGTATTTTTATTTCATATTTACGATCCTTTCTCAGGATGTCATAGGTATTTTTGAGAATACAGTCGACAAGAGCCACTTCATATGCACCGTCAAATTTGACGGCGGGTGAGAGTTTTGTCCAAAAATCACTTGTCGTATTCAAGTCATTGTAGAGAGGATCGGAAACGTTGGACATGAAAGTTACATAGAAATCATTGGGCATTGTCAATATCTTCAACACCGATCCAAGAATCAAAATCAGAGTTGTATCCTAGCCATCGAACAAGTAACTGTTTCTTACCCCCGCGAGTACGTCTCTTTAATATCTTTTCAATTTCATAGATTTCACTAGCAATTTTAACTTTTTGTAATTCATAGTCATAAAAGCCGCCGAGAATCTCCTCATCTTTGGTATCACGCAGGCGATAAGTTATGGGTTTAGTGTCTAGGATTTTTGCCACTTTAAAAAGTTCGGTGGACCATAAGTAATTCCCCTTTTCAAAAAACATTAGTTGTTCTATTAATTCGAACAATATCACCAACATTGAATTTATTTTTCATCTTCTTGACAGCCGACGATTCATTGGAATACTGTTTAAGAAAGGTGTCAATTGTATCATGATCAGAATGATGAACTTCCGTTGGCGTAGAGTTGGACAACGATCGATGAGGTCGTTGATTATAAATCAACATGATTTTATCAAGATCATGAATAAAAGTCGATGTATTTTTCAATGTACAATATCTTGAAATTAAAAGTCGAATAGTTCTTATCAATCGTTCGGCCAATGCAGCCTTTATAGGACTGTGACTATGATAGAGCAGTGTACTATATTTTTCTAGTACTTTTGCAACATGGGGATTAACAAATTCACTACCACGATCCGTTTGAATTTTTTTATATGAATCCTGTTGGAGAATACTTTCAATGGCCTGAGCAACTTCAACACCTCTCTTTGATCGCAATGGAATTGCATATGCATAACGACTATAAACACTGATTGCAAGTAGAATGTACTTGTACGGTGTATTGTGACGTCTTTGAAGCTCATCTAGAGTCAGGATATCTGCTTGCATTGTATGCAATGGGTAAAAGGCTTTAGTTTTTCGATATTGATTGGCACGAAGTCTATGATTTCTATGCAGAGTGTAACTTGATTCATTCTGTAGATAGTCTTGTACATTTTTAGTGCGAACACCAGTGACTTTGGAAAGAGTTGTGGGGGAACTTAAACTCCCCACCTCACCAATATTTTCATAAACACCTTTCAGAACTTCAACCATTTTTGAACGTAAACACGTTGTGTAACGTCCGCTACCCTTTTGTATACTGGCTGTTGATGGTGGTGATGGTGGTGATGATGACTTGATACGTCTTCGCTTTTGTCTAGCTATCAGCGGTGTGCTAGTATTTTCCAAAATTGATTTAAAATCTTCTTCTTCAAGTTCATTTTTTAATGATGTCAATGTTGTTGATGATGATGACGATGATGCGTGTTCATTTAATTTTTTTAGAATTTGTCTATTGCCAATAAGACTTTTGGGGAAGTTTAATGTATTTAGAAAGTTGTATAGATGAGTGTCAAATGATAATAGTCCTTTACGATTTGTAACCATATCATAGATTAAATCAAGTAGATTATAGCTCTTGCCCTGAATTATAATCCCTGTTCCATTGCTCTCAACTTGAATGTGATCACTTTCCAAGAGATAGGCTAGGAGTCGTTTACTTTGTTCACGATATGAGTGGGGCATTAGATTTCCAATTTTCATTACAATCGAATCCAATTCCTCCTTCTTCAATTGTGTTCCAGCAGCAGCAGCAGCAGCAGCAGCAGTGGGCTTCGAGCGATAGGACTTGTGTTTGTCCACTCGGCGAAGTGCATCTTGAAGTAAAAGCAGTTTTTTATCATCCTCAATATTTTCATTGTCAAGGAATTTACTCAGATTGTTCTCAAAGTGTTCGACGGGCGAGAGAGCGAGTTCTATTGGAGTCAATTTATAGGGTTTTGCCATTCTCTCTCTCTCTCTCTCTCTCTCTCTCTCTCTCTCTCTCTCTCTCTCTCTCTCTCTCTCTCTCTCTCTCTCTCTTTTAGAGAAAAACTGTTTACAAGTCCTGCAATTATTGGCAGTAAAAGTGTGAAAAAGCTACCGCCCGCCTGAAGAAGTCGTTTCCTTTTGAAATTCTTTCCTTTCTTTTTAGAGGCCAATGTACGTACAATGGAACGATGTTGCTTTGCCTGTTGCTTAACCACTTCTGGCACTTGAACATTACCCTCGATCAAATTTAAACAAAGTTCGGATATTAGATTAATGAAATCGTTGTCAATACCGTGTTTGAGTATTGCTTTCCTAAGCGGAGGTTTTGAAGTGCTTAGAACTGAAAACAAATGTCTATTTTCATGTAGTTTCTTCAGTGTCATGATAGCAACTAATAGGTCTTTTTAGTGTTCACGGGGAGATATACTGTAATTTCATTGTCAAAAATATCTGTGACTACACGCAGATCCTCGGGTGTATTTTGATTAAGATCCAATAGGATGTAGCCGTAGGGTTTATTAGTTGCCTGATTGTATGCTGAGAGCAGAAATTTGGGGGCTCCTGGATAGATTTGTTTATTGAGAGTTATTAGCGAGCTAGAATCACGAACAACTCTGTAGATGATATAGTAGGTACAGTTCAATGCAAGTATTCGCATACATTTGCTCTGATGAAAGAGATTGTGTAGAACCAGAGTAACGGAAATCTGTTCATGATGAGAGCGAACAGTAAACAGTTGTAGCATTTCCTGGGACCATTGTTCAATAGATTCAGCCAGATCGTCAATGATCAACCAAGAGTTTTGTTCAATAATGCTGAAAACATCAAGTCCCTGTATGAATTGTATCTGCACCAACCCTGTCGTGGCAGCAATTGCTTTTATTTTATCATATGACTCCTGCCAAATACTATAGCAATAGTAGATTTTTTTCGGCTTTTCCACAAACATTTTATCACAATTTTTAATTATTTTAGTTAAGAGTGTTGTTTTGCCCGACATTGACGGTCCACACAGAAACGATCTGAATGGTGTTTTAAATTGATACATGTTCCCTTCAACAGTTCACCTGGACAACTAACTGTAGACTATGGCTATCTAATGACTAAATAATTTCCCTATTACTACTACTACTCCGTTCAAGAATAATAATAACGAGAAGAAGAAGAAGAATAAAGAATAATATTTTCTTTTATTATATACATAAAAAAGGTGACAATACTTTTAAAAAAAATACTACATTGAAAAAGGCACATTAAACATGAATAAAAAAAATACACTTTTTTTTTTATTTATTTATAATAAAAAAAAAACATTTAAATAGCCACTAGAAAAAAAACACTTAAATAAATACACTTTTTTTTCTGTTTATTTATTTATAAAAAAAATACAACATTTATTGGACTAATGCACTTGTGAAATAATATCATACACTTTTACTTACAACATTTTAAATTTTGGGTCCCCCCCTCCCCCCCCGGGGGGGCGGCCGCTGCGGCGGCCGGGGCCGGGAAGCGCCGGGCGCCGGGGGCCCGCTGCGGCGGGCCCGGGCCGGGGCCGGCATTAAATACTGGAAATTGATCTGCCTTGCAAACACACACACGTTGAAAATTGATTGTGATTGAAAAAAAAAGAATTAAAAAAAAACCTAATTACCCAAAAAAAAAAAAAACCCTCCCACCCAATTTATACTTTCTTTTTTTTTTTAGTGAATTTAAGTTAATTTTTTAGACCGAGTTGTTTTCTGTACTCTGTACATTCAACTCGGTCTGAAATTAAATAATGACCGTGTGGCAATACCTTCACACCATCCTCAAGTACATAGACTTTGTCCGATATGGCAGACATGGCGTTTTTCTCAACTCTAACTGTGTAGTTTTTAAATTGTAAAGAGCGAATCGCCATGACTTTCGCCCTTGGCACTAAACTACGTTCCACACAGTTTCTATACACACTCATGTCGAAATTATTTTTTACAAAGTGTGTAGGTACCCCCTTGCAAACTTGTTTGATATCCTTGCCGTGCGTTTCCACACAGTATACCTTCGGTCCAGGAAACACACCACTGGATATCAGATCGCTACCCGTTTCAGATTTTAACATTAACAATTGATTTGGGGCCTGGCGTTTCACTAGCTCTGGGTAGAGGGATTCGTCCCAGTTAGTGTAGTCCATTCGTGAGCTAATGTACTCGCCATTTTCCAAATCATTCAATAGATTTTCAGTTTTGACTTTTAACAGGAGTGAATCAGTGTCCCCGTAGTACACTTGAACTTGTCCCTCAATCGGCCACTGTACCTTGCATACATTATAATAAAATGACAACATGTGTTTCTTGGATATTTCAGTTATTGCACTTCCGCCTGCAATATTTTTATTTAATACAATGTTTCTTTTCTTGCGATGTAGGAGAACCATATTGGAGTCTATGATTGTGAACGATGTGAAGTTTGGATCCGCAATGATTCGAGCACAATCTTTGGGGTTGGTTTACAATGTCACATCGAAGCTGACAAGGTGTCAAGTCACCTATCTGTGTCGTACGCTCTCGCACATTTTACGAAAGCTGAGTTCAAAATGAGTTTATAGACTTCTTTTTCAACTTTCGTTTTCGCTTGTGAACGCTTACTGACAAAGGTGTCAATAAACGTTTTCATGTAAGGCTTTTGATCAAATTGGAGGGCTCTATGAATCTTTGTGACCTTGAAACCATTGGACACCATCCATTTCAATAGCACGTGATGAACAACGATATTCTGTTTCGGGTTGAGATCGGCAATTAGTTTTTGTTTTGAAGGTACCCAGTGCATACTCCCGTCCTCTACTAAAGATAAATTGTAGGGGCTCAGAGATTCCCTACCCACCGGTCTATTTATGCACGGAAATACAAAGTCTTTTACCGAGTCATGGATTTCCATGGGTATTTCACCGTCAATTTCAAAAAACCATCCCTGTGCCCCATTCTCCTCAACACTGGCAATGTCGGGGAAATTCGAAGCACAGGGATTGTCAAGCCATTTATAATTGCCACACGGCAAACAGTAGTGAGACATTGCCGATGGGTAAAGAGAATTCATATCCAAAAAAACTGCGTCCGACTTTTCATCGGTGTGCTGTCCACTCGGATCAGTTTTCATGATACGATCCCCGTGAAAAACATACCCACCCTCATTGATCTCTCTACAAACAGATGCTGATCCACATCGGCGATCAGACCTATTTCTTCTTTGCTGATTTTAAGTATCAAGTCCATCACCAAATGGGGAGTGGAAAAATAATAACCTAAATCCAACCCAAATTCCCATAGATTTTATCCGTATTTTTGCACACAATATCCAGAAGAGTGAGTACGTCACTGGCCAAGTAAAGTTTACAATAATCCCACCCATTTTTACATCCGCCCTTTGCCCAAACCCTCTTAGCAAATTCGTAGTCGCTAGTGGTGCACTCACTCTCAGTAAGAGAATTGTAAAAAGCTTCAATGGGCGGTAGTGACACCTCATCTAGCCTCGAGCCAGAGTTGTAATAATCATATGGATATATACCCTTACACGTTAATAAATCATACATTTCATCATCGGGGAAGCGCTGTTTGAGGAGGGGGAAGCTATCAAAATTGTCACTTTTCTGCACCTGAATCAATTGACTTAAAGATTTGGGGAAGAAGCTGAAAGAGTCTAAAAAACGGATTTTATTCAGGCACGTGTTACCCTTGTCAACTGTTTTCCACATGAATTCTAGCAGCAGTAGCTTCTCCGATGATTTGGGTATGATATTATATGAAAAAGAACCATCTATCCATGCGTCATCTACAACTCCCCCCTTGGCAATGCGGGCCAACGCCGGAAGAACAAACTTTAAGTCGTAATTGGAATTGTGTATAAAAACAGGTACGAAATATTGTTGTCTAACGTTTAAATTGCATGACTGGTGTGCTACCCCTCTAAAGTTACTCCCTCCCGATGTAATTTCCTGCCACAAATGATCATGGTCGATCACCTTCCTCCTCCCCCCATTCCCAACACCATCATCAAATTCTCCCTTGCAAACCCAACACATTTTACGATTTTTTAATGGCCACTATGTCATCTGGTGATAGGACCATAGGATAGTTTGTATAACGAAGGCGCGAAATTGCACCGTTCGCTGTTTTGACTAGACTGACCAATGCCGAGCGCATGCAGTCTTCACCGTCACTCAACATCTCAACTACCTCCAGCACTTGCATGGTATTATCGGAATCTCGTTGCGCGTGAGCGTAAGAGACCCCTATGGCTTCATGTATTTTAACATGATTTGAATTTGACGGATCGCACACGTCTGTCAGCTTAGCCTCGCAGTCCAAAGCGATCTTATTGCTCTGCAGGAGCGTGTTTTGAAAATTTTTAAAAACGTAAGATCGCTCTATCTCCGCTTACCGTCTCCACAGCCTGGTATCCATGACGTTTACAGTGTTTCATGTGATGCTTTAAATTTAAATCAGAGCGAAATCTTGAGAGGCATGTTGGACAGTAATAGCATGCACCCCCACGCCCCGTTTTACCCTCACTTAGAACCCTACTAATATCCGTAATCGGATTGAAATGACCAATTGAATCGGAGTCTGTGGGTGGGGTGTATAGAAGCCACACCCAATATTCTACTGATTCAATTGAAGGAGCCCGCACTGGAAATAATACACCCTTCTTATCGGAACGCTGACCCTCTTCAAATTCTGTTTCATACTGTAACACCGTGACACAATCTTTAAATGTGCATTAGCCCGCTCAAAAATATCTATTCCTTTTAGTGTCACGGGATATTGACCATTTAAACAATTAAAATCTACTTTGGGGAACTTTGAACCCTCCCTACCATTAACTGCCATTTTGTCCAACTTTTTCTTAGATGCATCTTTTTGAAGTGGTCTGTATACCGCAATTAAAAACGCATACTTGAAACACTGCAGCCTCGTATCGAAACAGATTCGTTGTATCCCCTGACACCCCTCTAAATCTGAATGATATTTAAAAACTATAGCCCTCTCCCCAGCCCCACCACCTCTTACAATAAAATCCTTTTTAAACCTACAAATGTTAACATTTAAACTTTCAATAAATAAAACCACAGATCCACTACCCCCCTCGTTATAATTTTCCCACTTACTTTGAATACTATTGGCCCAATTTAGAAAAACCTCCCCATAATTTGATAAATGCGGGTGTATTGCCAACATCTCTGTGTGCAAGTATTTCGAATACATCTCACCGCACTTTCATTTAAAAAAAATATTTTTAGTGCTATTGATGCTTTTAAACTGACCCCCACTCCCCACACCCCCATTTGTTGTTCAAGAATGGCTCAAATCTTATCAGTATATGAATGTGTAATGGCCAGGGGATCTGTTATTATATCCCCCGACACTAGAGAGTTGAAAGGGTCACCGAATTTGGCGCTGTAGACCAATGTGTGATGCAAGGCAGAGTTGGAGAGAAAAAAATCCGGAAGAGGGGGTACTGTTGCTGTTGTATTACTACTACTTCTATCTATAGCATTAAGTGGAGTGGTGGCGGGTGACAGAGAATTGTCAATAACACCACTCCCAGTCTGTTCAATCATATTAGGGGGATGTGGCATGAGGTCCCCCTAATACATATTCCAATGTGTTTGGGGACAATTGGTCGAGCCAGCCTGTATTGTCCTCTGATGGAATTTCGTTATGAGGACCCGGTTCAGATTTACTTGTAACATCATCATCTAAATATTCACGCATGAAACTATCTGTCCACCCCGGATCCTCAAGCATGTCAATATCACAGCTTAAGTCATCCAGGCTGGCCATTTCCCCAAAAACATCGTTAAGGAAGCCACTTTCCCACTCCATATTCTCTAGGAGCAGTGTAGCTTCATCCCTGAACCCTGCTGGTGGTGACAGAATTGGTCCTGTAAATATAGTTGCTTCATCATTCAATGGTGTCGCTGGTGGTGGTGCTATATTTTTAATCTGTAGAAAAAAAAAAGTTTTATTTTTTATGTAAATTTTTTTATAGTTAATAAACTTTGTCAATTTCTCATAGCCATTGTCCCACTATCACTACCACCACCACCTGAACAATTAAAAGAAGAAGAAAAAAAAGTTACATTGTCTTATGTCTTTCATAATGTCAACTGAACATGTTAAAAAATATATATTTTTTTTTTAGTCGGGAAAATGTAGTCTTAATCTTAGAAAAAATTAATGGTTTTATTCCATTTTTTTTTTTTTAAACAAAAATGCAAAATATGAGTCCAATTCGATTGTTTGAGCCTCTTCATTATAACTGTCAATGAAATTTGACCATTGTTCAACTGACGCAGTATGCTGTACGAACAATTGCTCCTCGGCTTCAGTTAATGGACACGAATCCCATATGTCGGCGGTAGGTGGTGCTGTTACTTTCTCAATAATCCGTATTTTCCTGTTTCTTTTGCCAACGGATTTGTTTGACCTGGGCTAAATAAATTCGAATATTGAATTTTTTAAAAGTATAAATGCCACAAAAAGGTATTTTTCAAAAATACGGGGCAATTGCTCCTTATATCTCAATTGTCACCACTACTATCCTAAGCTCCTGCTGGAGCTAGCTTCGAATATTGAATTTTTTAAAAGTATAAATGCCACGAAAAGGTATTTTTTCAAAAATATGGGGGCAATTGCTCCTTATATCTCAATTGTCACCACTACTATCCTAAGCTCCTGCTGAAGATAGCTTCGAATATTGAACTTTGTATTTTTTAAAAGTATAAATGCCACAAAAAGTTTTTTTTCAAAAATAGGGGGCAATTGCTCCTTATATCTCAATTGTCCCCACTACTATCCTAAGCTCCTGCTGAAGATAGGTTCGAATATTGAACTTTGTATTTTTAAAAGTATAAATGCCACAAAAAGGTATTTTTTCAAAAATAGGGGGCAGTTGCTCCTTATATCTCAATTGTCACCACTACTATCCTAAGCTCCTGCTGAAGCTAGCTTCAAATATTGAACTTTGTATCTTTAAGAAGTATAAATGCCACAAAAAAGTAATTTTTCAAAAATAGGGGGCAATTGCTCCTTATATCTCAATTGTCACCACTACTATCCTAAGCTCCTGCTGAAGCTAGCTTCGAATATTGAACTTTGTATTTTTAAAAAGTATAAATGCCACAAAAAGGTATTTTTTTTCAAAAATAGGGGGCAATTGCTCCTTATATCTCAATTGTCACCACTACTATCCTAAGCTCCTGCTGAAGATAGGTTCGAATATGAACTTTGTATTTTTAAAAGTATAAATGCCACAAAAAGGTATTTTTTTTTTCAAAAAATAGGGGGCAATTGCTCCTTATATCTCAATTGTCACCACTACTATCCTAAGCTCCTGCTGAAGATAGGTTCGAATATTGAACTTTGTATTTTTTAAAAGTATAAATGCCACAAAAAGGTATTTTTTCAAAGATAGGGGGCAATTGCTCCTTATATCTCAATTGTCCCCACTACTATCCTAAGCTCCTGCTGAAGATAGCTTCGAATATTGAACTTTGTATTTTTTAAAAGTATAAATGCCACAAAAAGGTATTTTTTCAAAGATAGGGGGCAATTGCTCCTTATATCTCAATTGTCACCACTACTATCCTAAGCTCCTGCTGAAGCTAGCTTCGAATATTGAACTTTGTATTTTTTTTAAAAGTATAAATGCCACAAAAAGGTATTTTTTTTTCAAAAATAGGGGGCAATTGCTCCTTATATCTCAATTGTCACCACTACTATCCTAAGCTCCTGCTGGAGCTAGCGTCGAATATTGAATTTTTTAAAAGTATAAATGCCACAAAAAGGTATTTTTTCAAAGATAGGGGGCAATTGCTCCTTATATCTCAATTGTCACCACTACTATCCTAAGCTCCTGCTGAAGCTAGTTTCGAATATTGAATTTTTTTAAAAGTATAAATGCCACAAAAAGGTATTTTTTTTTCAAAGATAGGGGGGCAATTGCTCCTTATATCTCAATTGTCACCACTACTATCCTAAGCTAAGCTCCTGCTGAAGCTAGCTTCGAATATTGAACTTTGTATTTTTAAAAAGTATAAATGCCACAAAAAGGTATTTTTTCAAAAATAGGGGGCAATTGCTCCTTAGATCTCAATTGTCACCACTACTAACCTAAGCTCCTGCTGGAGCTAGCTTCGAATATTGAATTTTTTAAAAGTATAAATGCCACAAAAAGGTATTTTTTCAAAAATAGGGGGCAATTGCTCCTTATATCTCAATTGTCACCACTACTAACCTAAGCTCCTGCTGAAGCTAGCTTCGAATATTGAACTTTTTAAAAAGTAAAATACCACTTTTACCAATATCCATAAAACTCTATTCTGTATATGAAAGTATACAGAAGTATACATACCTGTGTAAATTGCCTATCGAAGATATACATCTTACTATTTAAAGTCCGCTTTGCATGCGACCCACTTAGAATTCATATCGGATTAAAAAGCGATGGTAGATGTGATAAGTAGCGGATGCATGCAAATGCATTAGGGCAAAAATACCAGTCTAAAAGTGCGCGTCAACTGTATAGTAGCAAGTTGTTTTCGCTTTCGTTTTTTTTTTCAAATAGTTAGTTTTTTTTGTCTAAAAGGAATATTGGAATTATTGCATTAGAATGCATCTTGGTTAGAAGTTACGAGGTAAGTTTTTTTTTTTTGTTATAGAAATGCATGATAATCATTCCTTTATACATATACCAGCTAATTTGGTTAATGAAAGAAAATGAAATAGTTTTTTAGAAACAAATTTTAAGTTTTACTCATCAAAAGCTATGCCCCTGAGAAAATTTACCTTATTTTTGAAAATAGGGATAGAAACAAAAAAAATTATGTATATACTTACAAATTCTGACTGGACTTCTATATCTGAACTCCTTGGCAAAACTTGAGGGGGGTAAGGTCACAATCTTCAGTAGGCTGAGTTGAGGCATTATATAAGGCAGTCCACTCCCTTTTCAAGTTCCTTCCAGCTGATATGGAGCTAACACTGGGGTCAGAGGTCCCTGTCATTAAAAGATTCGCAGGCATTGGGTGGTCCAGGTCTTGTGTAGTTCTAGCAGCGAATTTGATAACTGAAGGTCTTGTAGCTTGCATTAATATACCTTCGCTATATCTTGCCCGCTTTTCAGAAGGGGGGGTATTGCATGTGTCCACTTCCTTGAAAAAAAAATGCATTTTGGGTTTGGAAAATAATTCAGTTTATGTTAGGCATTTAAAGTAGTGTAAAACATTTTTTTTTTTTTCAATAGAGCTAAGCACTTTTTTTTTCAAAAACATCCCTAAAAAGGTTAACTGATCATGATAAAAATCACACCGTAAATGCAGACTGGCCTGGAAGTATTTTCAAAAACACCCCTAAAAAAAAAAGCCGCCGTAAGCTTCAACCTATAAGAGAATTATTTAGAGGTTTCAGCTCCTAAAAAACAATAGGCTTCTAAGTATATAAGTACCCTTAGTTCTAGTGTAAGGAAAGAATTTCTTCCTTAACTTAATGATAAGACAATTTCTTTTTTTTTATTATAATAATGAGAAAATTTTTACTCACCAGAAATTGCTTTGAATTATCCATTTTCTATGTAAATGCTTACAAAAAATGTCAGTTGTGTTATGTTCAATAAACTATTCAAAACTGTTGAGGAATCTAATTTGAAACTTGAATATATACAAAAAATAATTGCCATCTAAAAAAGATACACCGGTTTTTCCAACACGGATCTAACCTAAAAAAAAAACTTGTATGTCATGAAATAGAAATTCAGTTAATTGTGTCAGAAAAAACTTGAACCAGAACAGATTATAACCAACCTGTTTGGTACGGGCACGTACGCAAAGTATATACCTTCAAGCAAATTCCATATGATATTTCAAATTACTATACCTTCTATAGAAATGATACCTCTTTGCAAATGACCCTGGTAACCCCAATTCGTTCGAAACTTACACACATATCTATGCCTTCAGGCGTAAGTTTGAATGTAAGTTTCGGACGAATTGGGCGCTTACTACTGTCCGGTTGGCCTAGAAACATATCTGGTTGGCCCGGAATGTGAGGGAGCTCTGAATCTCTTTGAATAGGTCCAGAATAACACAGAAAGGAACATAAAGTAGTAGAAGTATAATGCCATGTGAGAGGATACTCACTCTCTTTGAAAAGGTGTATACAAGGTCCAGAATAACACAGAAAGGAACATAAAGTAGTAGAAGTATAATGCCATGTGAGAGGATACTCACTCTCTTTGAAAAGGTGTATACAAGGTCCAGAATAACATAGATTAGAACGTAAAGTAGTAGAAGTATAAGGCCATGTGAGAGGATACTCACTCTCTTTAAACCAAACCATACCAGACTATACCCATCAAACCAGACTATACCCACCAGAAACCTGTCTGGTACAGGGGCGCACGCAAAGTATAAGGTTGATTACTACTTCTGCCACGTATATTATATGTGACCCCTTTCTGGAAATTATTGGCAAACCGTGAAAAGTCTAAAATCAGCTCTTTATTTTTCCGTTTTGCCAAGTACCTATTAAAATTGCCACCTTGGACAAAAAATAGTTTTCTGATTCGGCGCTACAACCTAGCGGACCCAAATCTAGCTGTTGAGACACTTATTAGCCGGCAAAAAATAAAACCAGCAATTCTAAAGCACGAGTGGGCAAGTTTGCTTGTTTAATTTTCCCTCTTGTTTCCCTTTTCTTTTTTTCTCTCTCCTTTCAGAAGTTATTGTCCTTGTTGCTATTTTCGAAGAAGTTGTTGTTTCTGTTGTAATTTTTGAGTATTTTATCTTTCTGTTGCCTCTTTTCGTACTATTTTGTACACTATTTAAGACGTTGTTGATTTTGTTGTTATTTTGTTTGTTTGTTTGTTTTCTTTTTGTTTCCTCTTTTCGCATTTTGTATACTCTGTCGTTGTACATTTACTGTATACTACAGGATTTCAATATATTATTATTATTATATTATATTATTATTATTATTATTATTATTATTATTATTATTATTATACCCCTCTCACCTCATATACACAAAAAAAATTCTCCCACATACCGCTTCCCCGTACCAGTTTGTATTGAAGGATGTATTAGTTGTTGATTACAAATATGAAGCTGATATTAGTAAAAACAAAAAAAAAAGTCAACAATTTAGAATTAGGTCTAAATTAAATCATTTTGTAGTTTCTATTGTTGAGAATATTTGATGGGGAGCTCTGTGACAGGAAGTTGGGGGTGGCAAGTTGTCTAAGTAAGAAGCTGCATTGCTGGGGAGGTGTGAGATGGGAGCTGTATGAATTTGGATGGTAAATCATTATTTAGACAAATTATAAAGCAAATATTTTAAGGAATTCAATATATTTTAAGGGGAAAAAAGTTTATCGAACCAAAGGAAAGAGTACTGTTTAAAATGAATGGATATCATTCTATGCATAAAACTGCCACCAGACCAGAACTATTCTTCGACCCCCCAGAGCTTCTTAGAGAGATTTTTAATGGCTGATTTGAAAGCTATTGCTCATATCTACGTGATTTAAATCAGTTTTGCCATTCTTAACTTCCAAATAGCACAAAAAAAACGACACCTTTTGTGCCACTTCTTAAGTTGAAAAGCTTTGAAGTATAAAACGGTACCATTGTAATAATTATGTTCCAAAACCCTTAACTGGAGATTTACAAGGGACCCTTCCTCATATAACAGTTTTCGACCCCCTCTCTCTATATGAAGGTTTTGTTGTTACTTTCCTGAAAGTATTCTAGAATATAGCCACTTGGTCACTCTCAAACCATTTTTTTTTTCCACTGTGTAGCGGAAGAATGTGGCAGTTTGTTGAGATGTGATACATTTCACTACATAAATAATGGACATTAAAAAAATAGCTTGGACGACGGTCTTATCTGTTTTAAGACCACTCCAAGAAGGGGGTCGTGGCAAGCTGCCGGGTGCCATTGTTGGGGGCGCTGAGGCTAAGATTCGTTAAAAAGAAAATTGCGTTAGTCATTTGCTAGTTCACATACACGTTTTAGGGGGTCTAACATTTTAACTTCGCCCGGGCACCACCAGCCCTAGGAACGGTTGTGTCTGTTTTTGATTACCATTGCTTTGATACAATTAACCACTGAAGGTCTGATACGTCATAAAAGTGAATTTTAATGTTATAGTTTTCAAATTTTTCAAGGGGAGAGGGCTCTTTGGACAATTTCGGGCTTATATTCCCTACGCATTAGCATACAAAGCAGTCTTTCGATCCATGATATTTTGCCAAATGCTGGTTTTCAGACTATTGATAAGGGTTGCTATTTACTTACAATTATTACCATGAACCATTTTGTATACATTTGTTAAATACAGTTCTCGATGCATATTGTGTGAAAGTTCAAGTACACACGCAAAAATATATTCGTGAGGGGGGGGGCAAAAATTTGGTATATGTCTTTGATAAAAATATAATGAGTCTGAATCGCTTAGATACACGCCTGCTGTGTAGTAGCCTAAACATGGGATGAAAAATGCAAAGAGCGAGCATACATTGAATTTCGGCAACAGTCGTGTTCAAGGTAGGCTTCGTTCCTTTGGAGCCAAACGCGGTTACAGTGAAAAGTATGTCCATCTTGGATAATGTTGCTTCTAGGACATAAATCAGATAAAAATCAAAGGAAATATACAATTCACTTCCCAATTCAATGCTATTTTTTAATGTAATATTCCCAAGCAGTATCATTTATTGGCTCCTAATGAGGCTAGATATAGGCCTAGGCTACAAAGACGTCAATCCATGAAAATATAGGGGTAAACGTGTTTATCAAAATTTAAATGGTCAATTTTGTTTGATTTTCCCATTTTTGGTACTTACGCGTTATTCCGACAACACTACACAGTTTTGCTGCCAAAAACCGGTTTACCATACTGTACAAGGATACAATTAGCTTAGGTTCACTGAAATAAACTACATTGAAGCTAAATTTTAATTAAATATTGAATATATAAAGTTGGCATTTTGGTTAGGTTAGGTATTTAATATAATACGTTCTGGACTGCCTGCTTTACTTAATTCTTTGTTTGTAGTTTCCATAATTTTGTAACTAATGTATTATATTTTCATCATATTTTAGTACATTTCATTATGTTTAATCTAACTTCATTTCTTGAGCGTTGTTGGGATAATACGCAAGTACCCAATTTTTTTAACGAAAATAACGAAAGGAAAGTTCCTAAAATAATGTAGACCTAGGAAGAGTGTCAATCCCCCCCCCAAATTGGTGCATTATCTAGGCTATGTACAAGACCCCAAAGGAGACACTATAATAATAGCCTTTTTGCTTGGGACCCAGAATATGTGATTCATAAAAAAACTCTGCATTTTATAAAGTAATTACTTTGTTATTATAGTGTTTTCTTATGAGTTTCTTATGAGTCCCCATCAGGAAAGGGACACACTTGTCACGGTAGGGAAGATTATATGAACGAAAATAGAGTGGTAATAGGCGAACTCTTTTGTTATTATGTTGCTTGTATGATAAACTCCCTACCGCTAAAGTTGTTCATTCATTGACGCATTATAGAACCGGTTTTTTTGTGTTAATCTCTTTCAGCTTAGCGTGAGCGAGATAAAGAGAAGTGACAGAATAGATGAAAAATAGGTACTTAAGTATTAAACGTACTCTTTTATATACTGCTAAAGACGTCAAGTTTGGTTAATGCTAATGAAATAAAATAAAATAGGATGAACATATAATAGTTTAGAAACAAATTTGGCTATGTATTTGCACATTAGGGTGGAGGTGAGGGGTAAAGCATAGCATATATTAAATACGCAACCTAACATAACCTAGGTATCTCCCCCCCCCCTAAACCCCCAAAAAACAACAGTTTAAATATCGTTAACGCAATGAAAACCACGCCATGCATTGCATTACTCTATAGTCGTCTCTTGAATGGGCGCGTTTTTCGTGATTGGTTTCCAAAAGAGTACGTTTAATACATAAGTATCAGAAAATATATAATTTGCGTTATATATTTGCACATTACGGGGGGGGGTAAATTATTTGTACAATGTGAAGTTAAGAAAACAATGCTTCCTACATAATGTGCCCATTAATTGTATCTAACACATTAGGCATGCAGACCCACTATACCTTACCCCTCCCCCCTAATGTGCAAATATATAGCCCAAATTTGTTTCTAAAGTATTTTATTTTTATCATACTAAAATATATTGGTACTGTTCTATTAGCTGTAAGACACGCGATATTTCATATAGCGAAGATGATAAAAGAAACTAGTCAAACAGGTTCTTTCAACGGAGAATTCATGCCGAGCATTGCAAACAGTGGCATTTCTCTCCGTTTACAATATTTAAACTTTAGTTTTTGGGGTTTAGGAGTAAAAAAGGTACCTAGGTTAGCTCAGGTTAGGTTACGTATTCAATATATGCTATACTTTACCCTCCCACCCCCACCCCCCTAATGTGCAAAATATATAACCAACATTTGTTTTTAAACTGTTATATTTTCATCATATTTGTTTTATTTCATTAGCATTAACCAAACTTAACAGGTTCTTATCCAATCTGATCTTCTCCACATTATCGCGTGTCTTACAGCTAATAGGACAGTACCAATATATTTCATTAGGATTGAGCGTCAGAGAAACATATTTGAAGAATATTTGGAAGGGGGGGTAAAATTTTACTTTAGATAATTTTGGCTATCTTGGAATGGGGTCAGGGCGGATCCAGGATTTTTTTAGGGGGGTGGGGGCGCAAAATAGGTTGAGCTGGGAAAAAAAATTAGGGGGGGAGGGCGCAAAATAGGTTGATCCGATAAACTTGCGTTATGAGCAAGTTTAATTAACGGAAACTTGAGTTAATTAAGTAAATTACATTACTTTAGACTACGTTAGGGGGGCGCATCCCCCTCACCCACCCCTCTGGATCCGCCACTGAATGGGGTTAGGTTAGGAAAATGAAACTTTCAGGGATGGGTCTACAGGCCAAAGTTTGTCCTGGGAAGGTATTTTGAATTACCTACCACCACTCCTTCTCCCTCTAGAGGGTCCTGAAATTTGCCTACATTACAGGTCTGTAGGCAAATACCCATTGAAATTCTGACAAAACAACATTTTATCTTAATCCGTAAAATTTGAGTTATCAGTTTCTTTTTTTCTGGCTTTAGCTTTGAAAATGCAATTTCAGTTATCTGAGCAGAATTTTAAGCCATATCAAAGTTTTATTTCCAAAATTTAGGAAATGTAGGTTGCATATCTTTAAAACAAAATTGGGATTGAACAAAGTTGGGAAGCTGAAAACAATTTTGTTGTACTTCATTTAAGCAGAAGATCTGTTTTGCAAGGTTTCACTTCTATAGCTCAAAGATTTTTAAAGGTCATTAAAGGTCAGGACCCGCTAGAGGGAGAAGGAGTGGAGGTAGATACTTCTAAGTACCTTCCCAGGGCATAGGCTACTTTAGCCTGTAGACTCATCCCTGAAAGTTTCATTTTCCTAACCTAACCCTTTCCAAGATAGTCAAAAGTAGCTAAAGTAGAATTTTACCCTGGTATATCATACAAGGGTACTTATTTAGTAGCCAGTAAACAGGCGAGAAAGAAAAAGGTACCAAGGTTAGGTTATGTATTGAATATATGCTATGCTTTACCACCACCCCCTAATGTGCAAATATATAGCCAAATATGTTTCTAAACTATTGTATTTTTATCACACTGTTTATCATGGTTGCAGCGGCAGCTGAAACCTAGTAAAGAACGAACCACGGCCCATAGTAACCAAAAGTTAAAAAAAACGCGTTTAGAAAAAAAAAAAACTGCCTAATGCAAAAAAAATTCCATCTAACACTGATTCAGGAATGGTAACTATCGTTTCAGTTCGTATTAAAAATAAAAGTTTATTGGGAAAAGAAATTTATGGTTATTTCGAAAAAAACCCTGAAACCCCTCGAAAATGGTGTCAGATCAAAATGAAAAATGTACCATTCGAATCAGCATAGTCGAAAACCGTATTCAGGGAAATTACAGTCACCAACCTTGAAAAACAAGAAAAATCACTTTTTTGTATAGGTAGCACTGATCTGTCTCCCTTTTTTTTCTTTTTTCACGGCTAGCGGTTTACCAGTACATCATAGAGATATGCTTAATGGCTCATTAGAAAGCTGTTTCTCACATTTACGTGCTTTTATAAAGAGAGATTTTTAATGGCTAATTTGAAAGCTATTGCTCATATCTACGTGATTTAAATCAGTTTTGCCATTCTTAATTTCCAAATAGCACAAAAAAACGGCACCTTTTGTGCCACTTCTTAAGTTGAAAAGCTTTGAAGTATAAAACGGTACCATTGTAACAATTACGTTCCAAAACCCTTAACTGGAGATTTACAAGGGACCCTTCCCGTATACTCTCCCTCCCAGCCCCCATCATGTTTAGGAAAAAAACTGCCTAGTGGAAAACAAACTGTCATCTGACACTGATTGAGGAATGGTGACTATTATTTTGGTTCGTATTAAAAGTAAAAGTTTATTGCGAGAAGAAATTTATGATGATTTCGAAAAAAAAGCCTGAAAACCCCTCGAAAATGGCGTCAGATCAAAATGAAAAGTGTACCATTGGAATCACCATGGTCGAAACCCCTATAAAGAGCAATTACAGTCCCCCTCCTTGAACAACAAAGAAAATGACTTTTTCCTTGTTGCAGCACTGATGCGTCTCGTGTTTTTTTTTTTTTTTTTTTTTTTTTTTTTTTTTTTTTTTTTTTTTTTTTTTTTTTTTTTTTTTTTTTCTAGCAGGGCTAGGGGGTGACCAGAACATCACAGAGAGATGTATAATAGCTCATTCGAACGGAAAATAAATTTTCTAGTGTCCTTTTCAAGTGACCAAAAATATTGGAGGGCAACTAGCCCTCCCCCCTCCTTGAAGATCACCCCCCCCCAAAGGCACCCAATCATAATTTTGAGATAGTCATTCTGTTCAACATAGTTCAGAGGTCAAATATCTTTGGTTTTGGTGATGATACGACCCTCCATACTCCCTGGAGAAAGGGCTGCACACTGTATCGGTACCGGGCGTATTTATATCACGCGTATCGGCGTGAGCGTATTGTTATTAAGCTTATTGGTATCGCAAGTGTCTAGACAGATGTTTAATAGCTCATATAACAGATATTGCTCATATCTACGTGAGTGGCGTAATTTCGTCAAAATCCTGAGGCGGGGGGGGGGGCAAAGTTGCATCCAATTTTTCCAAATCAAGTGAAAATAGAAAAATGTGCCATATATTACCATAGAAGCAAAGATATACTAAAGAAAACTGACCTGTTTCTCTGTATGCTTGAATTATGAAGGATTATCTTAGTTTTTTTTTTTCAGAAACGAAATTTCAGCCGGAGGGGAAAGTGAGGTCTGGGGGGGGGGAACTTGGGTCTGAAGGGGGCAGTTGCCTCCCCCTGCCCCATATCAAATTACACCCTTTCTACGCCCTTCCTATAAATTCCACCATCAGCGATTAACTTAAAAACACACAGAAAATTGGTAGCATTAGTCTGTGCCCTCTTGAAAGAAAAATTACTGGTACTTATGTATTATACAAAGACGCCCAAGAAGGGCTGTTAGGTTAATCATAATGAAAAAGATGCCATAACATGATGAATATATAATACTTTAGTTTATATAATAATATAACTTGGGTAAATATTTGTACTTTAAGGGGGGGGTAAAATAAATCTCAGAAAGGGGCTAAAAACCTAATTCAACCTAAACTTACCCCACCCCCCTAATGTGCAAATATATACCTAAATTATATACAAGTCCAATGCATTCTGTCACTCGTCATTTATCCTTGTGGCTATGAAATTGGTTTGTTCAGATCGTACATTCAGCAAACTTCTCGACTGTTTGGTATCATGGTTGCAGCGGTAGCTGTAACCTAGTAAAGAGCGAACTACAGCCCATAGTGACTAAAAGCTAAAAACTTTAAAACTGTCATTTTTCTTCCTTTTTTTCCAGGCCTAGCAGGCTACTAGAACATCATAGAGAGATGCTTAAGAGCTCATTTAAAAGCTATTTCTCATATATACGTGGTTTATATAAATTCCACGATCCGCAAGTGCCATATTGCACAAAAAATGGCACTTAATGTCATTTCTCAAGGGGTGGGACTTGCGGGCAACCAGAACATTGTAGATAGATTTTTGATAGCTCACATAAAAAATATTGCTAATATTTACGTTCTTCCTATAAATTCCGCCATTTGCAAGTTTTCAAATGGTACTGAAAATGGCAGTTTTTTGTGCAATGTCTGAAGTGGAAAAGCTGGGGCTAGTGGCTACCAGAACTTCTTAGAGTGATATTTAATGCCTCATTTGAAAACTTTTGCTCATATCTACGGGCTTTTATCAATTCTACAATTCGTAAGTGAGATATAGCACAGAAAACAACACTTTTGGTGCCACTTCTTAAGTGGAAAATCTTGAAAGTATAAAACGGTATAATTGTAATAATTATTATCCAAACCCTTAACTCGAGGTTTGCAAGAACGCCTCCCGCAGGATCCTCCTCCAGGCCTCCTTAATAAGCTACGCAATTAAAGTCCTACAAACACCAATATATTAAATTAGATTATTAGAGGCGTGGTTCTCTTAGTATAGCGCTGGACTTCAAATTCGATTATCATGCGTTTGATTCCTCCTCAGATTTTTTTTTTTTTCAACCATGGTTTGTCTCTTCTTATCATTACTTTTTAGATAGTCCACTATTTTTGCAAATGTGATGCACTCATTTTCCCAAGCATATCCTGCGAAGACTCATTTTAAAGCTATTACTCATATCTACGTGCGTTTTATCAATTTTACCATCTATAGGTGTCATATAGCACTAAAAACGGCACTTTTGGTGCCACTTCTTAAGTGGAAGAGTTTGGAAGCATAAGACGGTACCATTGCAATAAATTATGGTCCAAAGCCCTTAACTTCAGGTTTATGAGAACCCCTGACATATACTCCCCCTCCAAACCCCCTGTGATAAATCTTCTACTCATCTTAAAAGTAAAAGATTATTGCGAAAACAAATTAACTAAAACTAAAAACTTTTCAACTAAAAATCTACCAAAAATTAAGCTTGACTGATCAACACTTTTGAATTAAACCTTCAAACTTCACTTTGCGATGAAGCCTGTGTGCTAGTTCTAAAGCCGGTAATTGAGGGGAAGGGACGTCCTTGCCCCCTTATTTTTTGCTCCTACCTAGGTTTTGAAAAACACATTTTTTTGGTTATTTCATTGAAAAAGGCACTTTTTTCATTTGAAAAAAAAAATGGGTGGAAAAACGGAAAGTACTCTTTATGGGAATGCGCTATCAAGTCAAATTTATAAAAGTGACTAGGCATAAATACGACCTTCTAAATGCGCCCTTAAACAGCTTCATAAGTTTTCAACTGAAACTAAGGACTGACTTTAAAACTTAAAACGAACAGAAAGGATTCCGTATAAACAAAAAGATCATGGCAGGGTTGTTTCTACATTAAATTGGAATAAAAAAACAAGCAGATTAATCTAAAAAAACAAAGTTTTTCCAAGGGAAGTAAAGAGCGAAGTTGAAACTTAAAACGGACAAAAATTATTGCTTCACAGCCTATCTAATATATATCAATCAAACTAGTACAAATAAACCAACTAATTATGTTTCCCTGTGTTACTAGGATTATAGAAAAACTAGCGCTTTACTGAAAACACAAAATAATATAAAAGTTTTGGTACAGTATAAGCAAACCAATTAAGGACACTTTTTACAGAATAAAACTATTATCAATCCCTTTAAGGATCAATCCTTTTTAAGATAAATAACGGTTCATTTTAGGATTGTTGCTTTATTTTATTTTTTTCTCGTTTAATTTGGTATCACTTCTACACGATGGCTCATTTCAATGCCTGGCTGTAGTTTTGGTTTTAAAAAGGACATGTCATGATTAGTTTGTAGATAAGTTCGAAGTAAAGCCATCTTGATAGCACTAGGATTAGGGGTATAGACTAGCTTTAGAATTTGTATCATAGCTTGAAATTCACTGTTGTATAGAGACAAATAACCATATTTTCAGAGTTCATATTATTTCTTATTTGATCTTCATTATAAGTAATACTAAAGCATATTTCTTACATTTGAAGATTGTTTATTAATCACTATTGATATTACAGCTTAAAGCAATATTGAATATTATTCCAAAATGAAAAGCTTTATAGAACAGCTTATTGTTGTCAGGCTTCATACTCACTTTTCACTCTCAAATCAATATTCCTGTTTTTAATACTTGATTTTTTTCTAAATAAGTACCCATACAAGTATCGTTATTAGTGTGTTTTCGTCAAAGGAAAATTCTTGCTGCTGCCCAACTTGATACAGTTATTCGGTTTGACATAATCTAAAGAAGTTGATCGGCAAAAAAGGTCTGAAATATTCAGAAGTAACAAAATACCTGTCATCCAAATGCTACTGCTGATTCAGACATATAATCCTTTTCTTTTGGTAAAGAAAGAAATCCTGTGTTAAAAAACAAATAAGTAACCGATAACTAAATCACATACGAAATAAAGCACGATACACCCATAACTAGTTTAACTTATAATTCTCTCAAGGAAACAGGAACCCTGCCTAGCCTATTACAAATTTTAAATGTTTGCACCTTGAAGCAATATTTGCTGATGCCAGGAAAACACACCCATCTATCATTAGTAATGATTTATCTATCAAGGATTTATGTTGTCGTAATTATTTGTGGCGGAGTCACACAGGTGAACTTGTACGGCACTTAATAAGGGCAATTAGACAGGGTAGGCGCATTTGGTCAAATTTAAACGGTGGCACTAATTTTTATAGCTTGAGGCTCTAACCAGCATTACCTTAGCGTTCACTTGGACCTCTGTAGGACAACATTCGTCTTATTTACCTGTTTGAGGTGGAAATAAATTAAATCTAATTCAACTGTCAGAGGTTCTTTTAGATAACACAAGATCGATGAAACAAAGTTGCTGCCTGAATACAAATGTCGCGTGAATAATTGATAGAATGCTTTCCGTATCTCTTATAGGTAGTTTCCTTTTTTGTTATTGTTTTTTTTTTCATAATGCGTTATATCAATCTTTTTAGTGCAGGAATAGTTGGGAAATGGAACCCCTAATGCTCAAATTATTCTATCGTACTTTGGATGTCCTAAGAAAAATAAAAATCTTTGACAGACACTTGACCGTCAATAATAATAGAAAACTTAATCTGAGCTTTTAATTTTTTCCACCCTCCTGTAAAATTTGTGTTTTGCAACATAACTCCTTTTGAATGAGCGTAGCCCAAAATATTTGGCAATTATTACAAATGTAGTAACGCTTATTCTTTTCGAGCAGATTTTCTTTAATCAAGATAGGCTTGTTTGTGTGCACCACAGTTTATAGAATTAGCAGTATGATCATTCTCTATCTCTCCCATTATAAAAACCCGGACAGGGGTGCGAGTGCTCCGGAGAACGTTTTTGCAGATAGAAACATAGGCGTTATCAGATCTTTTCGCGGGTAGACAAGTCAGATTTCTCTTGGACACGAAACAAGTGGAAACCCGCTATTACGAATAATGCACTTGGTAACCATTTCTCAGTGATTGACGATAACAAACAAATCCGCTAAGGCAGAAACAAGTGGGAGGAGCTTTTTGTTCGCACCGAGACCGAAGACCAGAAATTATCTGCGATAAGCTTACTGTCTATAAACTGTGGTGTGCATCGACGAATCCAGACGAAAATCTTAAGTCTGGGGTGTTAGACAAAGGGTCCCGAAAACGATCATACTGGAAACATTTCCTAGTTGCCATATTTATATTATGATAGTGCACTGCGCTGCTACGTTTAGATTTAGTACCACACTACCCAATTCTGTACTCGAGCCTATCTAGAATAAAACGATAAAAATGCCTTTTTCAAATGAAAGTAAGGTAATCCTGTACTATTCAGATCACACTCGAGAAGTGAAGTTAAATGAATCCGAATGAAATATACCAAAATATGATAAAAATTTAATACTTTAGTTTATATAATAATATAAGTTGGGCTATATATTTGCACATTAGGGGGGTATGGGGGTATAGTAACTTTACCCTAACCTCCCTAATGTACAAACATATAGCCCAAATAATATAAATCCAATGTATTCTGTCACCTGTTATTTGCCTTTGTGGCTATGAAACCGTTTTTCATAGATCGTATATTCAGCAAACTTCTTGAGTGTGTTCTGAATAATACAGGAGTACCAAAAGCAAGATTGACGTTAGAACTTAAAACGACCGTTCGTCTTTAGTTCTATGTGGGATACTTATTCTGTATATAGGGGAAGGATTCTTCGTAATCCACCCACTCTTTAAGCTAAAGTAGGTAAGACTTAAGCTAAATTTAAGGTGGTTTACGGAATGGCTGTCCCCTCATATGCATAGTATAATTTCTATAAATTTTAAGTTGTAGCTTCGCTCATTACTTATATTAGAGAAAAACTACTTTCTTGCATTTTATTTGTGTCCGTTTTAATTTCCTAATTGTATTTATTCTAAATACGTGGGGAGGGAGGCTACCCCTCCCTAAATGTGCCTCACTTTATTCTACAAAAATTCTGTGAAAGTTTAACTTTTGTATAACCACGGTTCTAGAATAATAATCATTCCTGGAAAATTGCAAAAACGTACTTTTCTAGAGAGGAGGGTTAAGGGGTTCTGAAATGTAAAAACTGAATTTCCATTCAAAATGCTCACTATTTTCTAAAGAGGCTCTTTTTCATCTTTCAGGATGCCTCCCTCCCCCTTCGTGCACAGTCCTCCCTCCCCCAGTACATAAATTTAATGTGTTATGTTACGGCCAAAAATTTCTACAGTTAGATAAGGGGAGTTGCCAATTGTAGCACCAATATTGCAATCTTAGTACAAATATTTTCCTCCAAATACCACGATTTTAAAGCGTAAGTACCCCTTCCCTGATCCCCTCAATTCCTTCAAACAGCACGATTTTAATGGGTAAATACCCCCCCCCCAAACCACTCAATATTTTGTCTGAAGTACCCTTTAACTGAACGTTAGAAACCATGGACCTAAAACGTCAGGCCTTGAGGGGCGAGAGCCACACTTTGGCCCTCCAAGCAAAAAGCCCAAAAATCCTTGCATGTGCGATTAATTGTATGTTTTTAAACTTGTTTACAAAACCAGTTCTATGTGCCTGACTTGTGAATTAATAAAAAAAAAAAAAACTTTTTTCCAAGAGACCTAAATTAAACCAGAGATATCAGAAATAAAATCAAAAAATTTTCCGAGCGTAAAACTAACCACCATCAATAAATATATAAAACTGAACGCAAACATAAATTACAATAAATAACCGGGACGAACTAAAAAGGGAGCAGAAAATAAAAGTAGTAGGGCTAATGCCCCCCATACCTTCTAAATACCACAACATAGTTTTTCCCTTTACTTAAAACAATCTATATTTCGAGCTGTGTGTTTTTATTTCTCATAATATAAAAACAAAATCACCAACATCACCAAGATTATTAAAACAAATGAATTTGGATTAACAGTTGAATATATAAGCAGATATTCATTCCTGAAAGTCTTAATAATACTGGATTTGTTAAAGTTAAAAAAAAGAAAACATTTAAAATGTATTTACTTTCATTAAATTGCAAAATATGTTCTGATCTTTAGAAGCTACGGGGGGCGTCAGTCCTACTCGTTTTAGTTTCTACTCGTTTGAGTTTGACTCGCTTATTTATTGTAATTTCTGTTCGTTTTTAGTTTCATTTGTTTATTGACAGTGATTTACAGCAGTTTTACTTTTACAAAATTATTTGGATTCATTTCTACCCATCTTTGGTTTAATGCAGCTTTTTAATTTTCTTTGAAAAAACTTCTTTTGTGAAAAATATTAAAAAAAATAATTTTTAGTCTTTTTCATTTGTAAATAAAATAATGTTTTAAATCTTTTCGGTATTTCTCTATGAGAATCCATATTTTGGCTTACTATTTTTATGTTGGACGGAATTTTTCAAAAATTTCCAATAATATGCGCCCTTTTGAAAATTTGGACACACATATATAATTTAATTTAGTTTCACACCTCAACTTTTCCTGAATTAAAAAACTTAATACCTCACTTTTTTCTTAGTCCAAGGTCCATTCTTAGTCTATTCTTTATCCAAAGGGCATGGGTTTGATCCCTGGTGTGGCCAGATATTTGGTTTGGGACGAGGGTCAGTGGTGTGTGACTTAACCTCAGCCAAAGTCGACCCAGTTCTAAATGTGTACCTGGAGATATCTGGGGAAGGTAAGCAGGAAGGGTGTGCGAAAGCACAGGATGGCTAGCCCCCAACCCCTCATTGCACTTCCTGGCTGAATGGCCACGAAACGGAGTCAGCACCACCGATTTGGACCTTAAGGATCTAGTGCCGTCATCCTTACTTACTTACTTACTTACTCTTTTCTTAATACATTGCATCTATGCTATTTTACAACCTGGATGTACTTATATCCTTTTGATTTAGTTCAACAGTGTGAACAAAAATAGTAATAGTATAAGCACTGAAAGTTTCAACTTAATACCCTTAGTTATTCTTGAGATAAAACCGATAATGCTGAGATGTCTTATTGACAACCAGCATGCATGTAGTGTCTTTTTATTTGGTTTTAAAACAACATCAACTTCAAATGAAAATTTCTACTTTATACACTATACTAGGCCTAAGATATCTCACCTAGATATCTTGACAACCTGGATACACTTAAGCTGTTTTGATTTAGTTCATGAGTAGCAGTAATAGATGCGGGAGTGGTTGTAGCAAAATTGGTAGTAATATTTTAGCTCTGTGTGTTTCAGGTTAATACCCTAAGCTGTTGCTGATATATTGCTAATACACCCCTTTGATAATCCACATGCACATACCGTGTTTTGACTCAAGTCACCTGGACCCTTTACCTCCACCCATTTCCTGAAAGTTTAACTAATACCCTTAGCATTAGCAATAGTAGTAGGCATAGTAACAGAAGTAATAGTAGGAGCATTAGGAGTAGTACTAGTCATAGCATTAGCAATATTAGTAGTAAGCAGTAATAGTATTTACGTTATGCGTTTTGGTCTAATTTAAGATCATCTCCTCAGGTCCTAATTATTTCAACTTAATGCTTTAAGCTAATCCTGAGATATTGCTGATACGTCCTTTTGATAACCAGTATGCACATAATGTATTTTGACTCAGCCCGACATCCACTCAACAGTCCTTGAAAGTGTCCCATTAATGGCACTATTTTTTAGTAATAGTGGTACTAACAGCAGTAGTAGTACGACATACTAGTATCATTAGTATATGCATGGTGCATTTTATTAGTTCAACACACACCCCTAAATATGCCTTGGAGGTTTCAAATTTATGCTCTAAGCCGTTCTTGAGTCACTGCTGATACGACGTTTTGAAAGTCTGCATGCACATGCAGGGTAAGAAAGTAAGTTCGACGGTGCTAGACCTTCAAGGTCCCAACCAGCGATGCTGATTTCCGTTTCGTGGCCCTTCAGCCCGGAAGTGCAATAGGGAGTTTGTGGGCCAGCCATCCTGTGCTCTCGCACACCCTTCCTGCTAACCTTCCGTAGATTTCTCCAGGTATCCAAATAGAGTTGAGTCAACTCTGGCTGAGCTTATGGAGTCACGCCACTAACCCCCGTCCCAAACCAAATAACCAGCTACGCCATAAATCATACTCATGTCCATCAGACAAAGGATTCCCCACCCAGCGCACCTGCAAATACTCCTCAATATTTCTTGAAAATTTCTCCTTGATACCCTAAGCCTTAGTAGTAGTATTAGCATTAGCAGTAAAAGTAGTAGTAGTAGTATGCATATAGTACTTTTGCATTTGTTCAACATCCCCCTCAACATGCACTGTAAGTTTCAACTTAATACTGTAATCTGTTCATAAGATATAGATGTCACGCCCTTTAAATAACCTGCGTCCTCATAGTGTGTTTAAATTTAGTTCAGCATCCTCCTCAAGATTCCCTGAAAGTTCTACTGTAACATTCTTAGCTTCAGTATTACTAGTATTAGGTGTCGTAGACGTAGTTGTAGTAGCATTTGCTGTAGTAGTAGTAGTTGAAGTTGTATTAGCACCAGTCGCAGTAGTAGTATGCAAATATTGGCTTTTGGTTGGTTTAACATCCCCTTTAACATGCCCTGAAAGTTTCAACTTAATGCTCTAGACAGGCACGCACGCAGAAATTTATTTCAGGGGAGGCCAAATCCTTCAAAACAGAAGATAGAAGGCACATTATATTACGTAACATCTACAAAAACCAAAAGCCACATATCAGGAAATAGAGACTCGCCCTATATTGCAAATTGCAACCTACGAGCAGAGCTAAAAGCAAACTTTTCCTGAATCTCATCCACTGATACAGAAATATCTCGACGGACATTCAAAAGTGCCAAGCCATTTAGTCGGCCTTCATCCATTCGGCTGTGGAGATAGATATTTAGCCTTTTCATTGAAGAAAATGATCTCTCAACACATGCTGTAGAAATGAGAATGACACAGAAAATGCGGAGTACCATATGGACGTTGGAAAATATGTCTCGCTCGTACTTAGCCAGGCTGTCCACCGCCGTCTTTGAAAAAAGACAGGGAGCTACTTTGAGCCACTCAGCCCGCCATAGTTGAAGTTCAGTATTCATAGTGGACTTCGAGCTTGTTAGATCTGAGGCATATAACTTGATCAGTTCTTTAATATCGTCAATAGGCTCTTTTACGATAAAAGATGGCAGGATTCCACTGATGCCTTTCAGAATAACTGTGTGCTTTGTGAATCGAGATTCTAGTGATTGTATGAGTTGGTTCACGAATGGGACAAAAAGGGACAAAAATTTTATATGCACTTCTGCTGGGATATCATATCGGATGTCGATGACATTTTTCTTTCGTGGTATGGCAGTGGGGATTTTTAGTTCTTGGCATGTGCAATCGCCTTCCAAAAACAGCTGGCTGAGCTTCTTTTCCGCCTTATTTCGTGTATCTTGAAACATTTCTATCTTCAACACACTAAATTCACATAGCCATATCGATATTTTCTAACTGCAGCATCTTAGACAAATTCAGTGTGTACTCCCCCCTCCCACCAAAAAAAAAATCCATCACAATGAGGGTCTCTATTTAGTCAAAGCATGGGATGTTATTGAGCAGACTTCTGGCCTTTGACGATGACACGGAGTCCGCATTTGTCTCTATGTCTTCTAGGGCCTTAAAAAATCGGAACAACTAACTGCTTTGATATCGGTATCGCATCGTGTCTTTTGACTTATCGAATTTCACACACTCCTTTCAGATTGACTTCAGTGTAAGTTTTTAAGAAAGTGTTTTTTTCTCCGTTCGACTTAAGATAAATTGACCGAGGCTTTCACCTCACAAGTCTTCAACAACAGCAAACTTTACAAACTCTTCCCCGATGTGAAAAGTTTCGGTGTCCAAAAATCGAAGCCCTAGAGCCGTATGTTCCTGCCTTGATGTGTCGGTTGTCTCGTCCGCCAGGATGGAGAAAAAAACGAGCCGATTTCACTTGATCAACAATTTTGTAGCAATGAGCTGTCCACAAATATCAACTAGTTTGTTCTGAGTTCTGGGGCTGCAACACTGGGCGTTGCCCTCACTTTTCTCAAACACCTCTTCCATTATTGAATCGTCTTTCATCCAATAGCGCAGAAAGGTCCTAAAATTTCCATCGTTTTTACAGGCTCTACAAAAATCAATTTCCCCGAATCCTCGTCCCCACCAGTGCAAGTCCTTACCATCCACACAACAGTATTGTGTCTATGAATAGACAAAGCCGTTTTTATTTTTTTTCCTGTTTATTTCTATTTTATCTCTTTCAGAGTATTTAAGACTTCCACTATAAAGGACTTTTGCCTGCTCAGTGTTGTTAGAAAACTCCTCCCCCCCCCGCCAAACGACAGCGTCCTTATGCTAGGAGTTTGACTGATGTTTAGAAAAGTCTTTCAGGGGCTTTTTCCAATTCACTTGAGGCTACATGACAAGCTTCTCTAATTTTTGGTGAGACCCTCTCTTGGCTCGATCACAACCAAACAAAGCACAATATTTACAGAAACATCCTGTTTTCGCCGAAAAAATACTAGCCAAGGATACTTATCCATCCAACTAACTTGAAATTTTCTTGTTTTTTAGCCTGTGACATGAACTGGGAAAGGATAGATCTTGTTTGGTTTAAAATGCCTTCAAGATTAGAATATTAGAAGCTACAGTGATGACAGTAATCGAATATGGCTCTGAAGCATGGGCGCTTCGAAAAGCGGATGAAGATTTGCTAGATGTTTTCCAGAGAAATTGCTTAAGGATTGTTCTGGGTACCCGACTGACTGACCGTATTTCAAACAATAGGCTATACGAAAAATGTGGTTCAATACCGCTCTCTAGGGCTATAATGAAAGAAAGGTTGAGATGGCTAGGGCACGTTGTGCGGATGAAGTATGACAAATTGCCCAAGATTGTTCTTTTCGGCCAAACGTTTAGGGCTAAACGGAAAGCATGTCGTCCTTGTCTGGGGTGGGAGGACGTCATAAAGAAAGATTTAAAGGAAATGGGAACTTCGTGGGAGAGGGTAAAAAGGAAGGCTTTGAATAGATTGGGATGGAGGAGGAGCGTGCGTAGATTTGTTGGCCTCAGGTGACTTGGTGCTGCTGTGAGTTGTTATTAGTAGTAGTAGTAGTATTTAGCCATATCTCTTGTTCTGTGAGACGTATCAGAAAATTATGGGAAAATAAAAAAAACGTGAGATTTCGGGAGGGGGGCCATTAGTACTTGCCCGGCTCCAGACTATTCCTTGGATATTGCTGATACGCCCTTTTGACAACCTACATGCACAGAGTGTGTTTTAATTAGTTCAAGATCATCCTAAACATTCCCTGAAAGTTCCTCCTTCCAACCCTTAACCTCAGTAGTAGTGGTCATAATAATAGTAGCCGAAGTAGCAGCAGTAGTAGTAGTATCAGTATGCGCAGATAGCCTAACATCTCTCTCAACAGGTCCTAACAGTTTCAACTTAATGCTCTAAGCTATTCCTGAGAAATTGCTCACACATCCTTTTGGAAAGCTAAATGTATAAATTTTGTTTAGAGTTAGTTCAACATCTTCGTAAATATTCCCTGAAAGTTTTACTTTAATTCCCTTAGTCTCAGTTGAGGTAATAGTCGTAACAGTAGTAATAGTAGCAACACTAGTAACATGCAGCTGGTGCATTTGGTTAGTTCAACATTCCCCAGATATCTTCTTAGAACAGGAGGATGCTGACTAACTAAATGGTGGAGTATTTTCGCACTGACTTTTGCAGATTTTAGAGGGACGAGGGGTTTTAGTCTCTCCGAGCTGTGACATGTGTCCATATGTGTCCTGCCAAGAAACGTCTTTTTGTTAAAAAAAATTGTTGCTCTGAAGGATTTGAAAATACGCCTGTTTCTTGAACTTAACAATTATTCAAGGGAAACCACAAATGAAATAGTGTTTTTTTCTTCTAATGTTCTCTCTTCTCATTAGCTTATTATTGAAGCCAAAATTATACTAGTATTTCTACACCAGTTTAAAACACCTGTGATTTAACCTACTAAATATTCAAAGTAATTAGGCGTATGGGTTTAATTTTCAGTCTACAAAAATGGTGGCTGCAAAATCGCTAGTTGACAAGGTGAAGGACAAATTTTGTTCCTATTATGTTCAGTCTTTCCCAGGATTTTATGAATATAAGCCACTTTTTCTTTCTTTTTTTTTGGCAAAGCCAGGGCCATATTCAAGTTTTTTTGTTTAGGGGAATATATTTTTTGGGGGGAGGGGGTACGAAACAGATTTAAAAAACACACATCAAAAATCTGTTTATACTTATATTTGTTGCGTTTTACAAGTCGGACAGAAATTTCGGGGGAGGGGGGGGGGGGGCGGGGGGCTCAAACCCTTTTAGCCCGCCTGAATGCGACCTTTGACAAAGCCTAATGTTTAAGGGTATTTAACGATGTGATAGGCTGTAATAGGCCAAATTAGACATGGTTTGACTTACCGATTGACAATTTTCTAATATTTCGTCTCTGGTTTATTAAAAAACTAGATTTACGTTGTTCGAGCAACATGATGGGTCGCAGTATCCTTTGATCGGCTTTGGTGGCAAGAGTGTTGCGAGGACAATGCTTTAGTTTTGTTTCTTCAGCAGTGATTAATCTCTGTTCTTTTCGACCCTTCAATATTTCTACATTTGCCTTACATGTGTTATTTTTCCCTGACTGCTTTTTATGGAAGGCGTTGGTTGTAGAATGGTTTGATCAAGAATTAAAAGCTCTGGAGCCCTTTTTAAGAGCCTAAAGTAATTGGAGGGTAACCAGACCTCCCCCCACCCCCTAGCTGCCCTTTTTCTCCTGAGAAACTCCATAAACCCCCGCGGTATTGGATCAAAGATTTGAGATTTTGATCCACTGTTCAAGACGATCAAAAGGCTTAATAAATATGGTCTTGGGTTGAAAAGACCTACAGGGCCCCAAAGGCAATGACCCTAAATTATGTGACTTGCCCCATTGTTCACAGACATATTTTATTAGAAAGGGCCATACCTGTTTGGTCTTGGTTGTCCGATCATCTTGGAACTTATAGGTCGTTTGTTAAGGCAAGATTTCTTAGAGTTTCCCATGGGTGTATTGCTGAAAGCATATCTGAGAGTCAGAAAACCTTATGCACACTCGATTTTTCAGAATACGTCCTCTGCAATATTTTGGTCTGACCATTTTCGGCCATCACAAATTGATGCAAATTAGCTTTGAATTCTTTTTCCTGAATAGACGTCAACCTCTTCCAATGATTCCTATTGGTCTAGGACGAAACAAAGTCTGTGACCAATCGGTTAGAAAAGTTTTAGGTCCATTATGGGTGAAAAAATATTTCTTAGACAAAAGAAACTGACCTCTCATTCTTTCTTCCAAAGGTAATGTCTTTTGATTTATTTTGCTACTTCACAGTGGAAAAAGTCTCACAGGAGTTAATATCGTACAAAGGTCTAGGAAAATCGAGGAGGAAAGTTTTTTAAGCTTGCTCCCCCCATAAAATATTCATAAACGCAAAATTTGAAATCCCATTGTCCCAACCCGTCCCTCCAGAAAGTTGCAACTCAATCAACAGAGCTGTTCTTGAGATATTCAGATCGGGGACGTACACAACAAGGGGGAGGGCCTCAAGTATTCTCAGAAATTTTAAGTTTTCTGGAGTGTCTGGGAACATCTCATTCAAATTTTCCTTTTTTTTTATTTATTTTCCCCCCACCCCAAATGAAAAAGACTCCTATGAATGTACCAGTTGTAGACGCGTCATTTTCCAAAGCTGGGTTCACTTAGTGTCTTTTGGTTTATCAGGAGACTTCAATTATTACCTTGTTTACCTGAAGGCTTCAAATATTCTTGAAGTTCTACAGGGTTTCATAGAATAAACAGTGGCGTCCATTTTCTAAAATTATAGAGGAGGGGGGTAATTTTGTTGTTTTTCTTTTTAAATTTTTCCGTGAAAATACAAAAAAGGCAAAAAACAATAAAAAAAAAACAAAAAAACAAAACATTTTCTAAAAAAAGACTGTGAACATTCAAGAGGGCGAATGTTCAAAAGAGCGCAAATGTTCCCCCTCCCCCAATTGACGTTCTTTGAGCGTAAAGCCCTTAGAGAAGACACAAAAAGATAGGACTCCTTCTAATCCTTCTTCCAAGTTAAAATTTGAGGTTCATTTAGCCTCTGCAATATTACCTAGAAATTTAAACTTGATCCCTAAGCTGTTCACAAAATCAGGTAGAAATGCTATTTTGATAACTTGGATACACATAGTGTCCTCTGATTATCTTGCTAGTTCACTCCGAATAGGGTTTAAGTTCCACAGAGGCCTGTATTGCAAGAAGTTTTGGACAGATCGAAAAAAAAATTCTGGTCAGTCCCCCCTCTCCCTAAACAGAGAGGACTTGTGGGTCATGTGTCAATCCTGAAACACGGTAGGCCGCCTGAAACTCTAAGCGGGCGAGCTTATTAGGCTTCTGTTCGCCTGTGAATCCAGGCAAATTCATTCCCCGTTTCGCATACACGTCCAGTGGACATTGTCCGTCATGAGTCAATTCGAAAATATTGATCATCCCCATTGCAATTCCAGTAGAATTCCCAGTAGGCAAAGCTCATATAATAAGAACAATCTCAGTTGCCCAATTGTCTTCCAAGTCCTGTGGACATGGTCAGTTATAAATGTTTGAAAACCCTTTATTTGGGCTCTCCAATAGCCTTACAATGTAATTCGTGCTTGTAACTAGCGGTTAGGATAGCTGGCATTCATCAAAATTGGCCGTAAAAAGGCAGTTTTTACTGGAAAAGTCAAATCTATTTTAAAAACAATTTGTTTTAATTACTAAAGGTTTTTAACCTTATCAATTTCATTTAAAATGAGCCATTGAACAACTGTCAGTGATGTTCCAGTGCAAAGCTATTTGTGAAAATAAAAAAAGAGAAAAAAAGAAAAAGATGCCGTTTATACAGAATATCGTAGTAACTGCCACATTTCTTTATTTTCAAGCCAATATATTTCACCTGTTGTTCAAGCCAAGGAACAGTAAGTTTCCTGTATATGGGTATCGGACAAGGCGGTTCTAATGTTGTACTTTTTGTTTTGATCTGACTCTTTTTTTTTTTTTTGGAGTTATGGGTTATTATATTTCTTAGCATTTGACGTGATCGTCTCTTACTAGGTTGCTAGCTATCACTGCATGCTGCATTGGACACTACCTGCAATTAAATAAAAAAAAAACACAAGTTTTGTCAACTGGAAGTAAGGAGTAACATTAAAACTTAAAAGGAACAGAAATTATTACGTATATGAAAGTGGTTGCCTCCTCCTCAACATCTCGTTCTTTACGCTAAAGTTTTTAGTACTTTTGAAAAAAGCTTCTTATTGTTCCAATTAAACGAACATAGTGTTTCAGAAGTCCTTCTTAAAGAATTGGGACAAAGTTAAAAACTTTAGCGTAAAGAGCGAGGTGTTGAGGAGGAAGCAACCCCCTTCATATACGGAATAATATTTGCTCGTTTTGAGTTTTAATGTCGCCCCTTAATTCCAGTTGAAAAAACTTGTTTTTTTTATTTAATTTCTGATCATTTTTCAAATAATCCCAGGAAATCCGGCAACACCTCCACGGAGAAATATCCTTCCCATGGATATATCCTCTTGACAATTCAATCCCGGTGACAATTTACCCAGGTAATTACCCTTAATAACTCCATGCGTGAAATGAGATGGAAAAGAGAAAGCAAGAAATCAAAAAAATTGTGTAGGAATTCTAGCAAATCCCCCCAGTGTATAATTTTTTGACAAGTTCACCCCTGGAAACTTCCCTCCCCATGGAAAGTTCCCCCGTGAAAAAAACCCTACAGAAAATCTGTCTTCCCACCCTAAAATGTATGCAGCTTATCAATAACAAATACCATGCGTAAACAATGGGTAACTTTATAACTTAAAGACCTTTCCTCTGGGGCTGTGGTGAGGGGTCATGTTATATCCAAGGGCATAGTTATTGCGCCTTTCAACTATGATGAAAAAAATGGCTATCTCAAAATTTTATCGGACAATTTTGGGGAAAAAACGGGGCGGAGGAGGGGGCCTAGCTGCTTGCCAATCTTTTTGGTCACTTAAAAAGGCATTAGAGCTTTTAATTTGAGTTTGAAGGAGCCCTCTCACGATATTTTAGGACCAGTGGGCCGATACGATCACCCCTGGGAAAAAACAACAAACAAATAAACAGATAAGCACGCATCTGTGATCTTTCTTGTGGAAAAAAAATACAAAATTCAACATTTTTGCAAATATAAGCCTGAAACCACAACAATAGGATTCTCTGATTTATTGAATCTGATGGTGTGATTTTCACTAAGATCCCATGGCTTTTAGGAGGTGTTTCTCCTTTTTTTCGAAAATAAAGAAAATTTTCTCTGGCTTGTAACCTTTGACGAGTTAAGATTAAACTTAATGAAACTTATATATTTGAAATTAGCATAAAAATCTGATTCTTTTGATGTATCTATTGATATCAAAGTTCCGTTTTTTAGAGTTTCGGTTACTATTGAGCCACGTCGTTCCTTTCTTACAGTTCGTTACCACGAACTGTTGATAGACTCCTAATTATGTATCTTTGTCTTTTGTTACTGCGGCAATCAAGACCCATAGAACTTGACTCGAGGATATGCAAAATCAAACCAAAAGGTATTGACTCCTTAGCAATCATCTAGCTATACATCTTCAACGCTTCAGAAGCGACCTGATGGGGAAGTTATGCCAGTATTTCATAAGCATAACTTTTTAACTCCCACCCTTCCATCTGAACAGATCTCGATTAAGATCCCTGCCAAAATTGAGGTGACGAGAGTGTACTCAAAATAACCTAGCTAGCACTGATTGCCTTTCCCAGAAAGCTTATAGCCAGAATCGTCTATCAGATAGTTTCATCCGTTGCCATGTGGGACAAGCTCCTAAGAGAAGTGATCTCATAACGCTATCTTTAAAGCTCTTTCAAGAATTTAAGTCGCCGTATACGATGATTTAAGTTTATTATGGTAACTGCCAAGACTGGCTGCCTATAACTTTTCGCTGGCGCTGTGAATCCTGCTACACAATTTTTTTTTTGTATTGAGATAATATTTTTTGTCTAGATTTTCTTCAGAGAAGAAGCAAAACCCAAGTTGTATTTAAAACTAGTGGGGAAGAATTAGAGCTGCACATAGGAATTTGCACTTTTTTTTTAAATATCTCGAAGAATGGGAGTTTTGGATTTTGCTAAAGTTTATACAACTTACTGAAATATTAAAAATGTCCTGTAATGTGTTCCAGCTAATTGAAGTTCAAAAGAAGCGTTAGTCGCTTGAACAATAAATCAAACCCGGTTGACTCTTCTTCTCTTTGGGTTGGAGAAACTCAACATCCCCTGCTACTCCAAAAAGAAAGAGCCATTCAATAAGGACTGATTGTTTTTGTCTTCGATCCAGGTTTCAATCTGTAAAATTGTTCCTCAGAAATGTGCTACTGGTTTAGGTCGGATGATTCTTAGAGGGGGTTTGAGATGTTACCTCTTAAAAAACTAGAAAGACGTATCTCTTGGCTTCCTTCTAATATCCCCTCTTGTGTGTAACTATCTAAGTGAAGATGTATAGGTGGTGTTCTATGAAGCTTTCTATGCCGAAGAGCTATGTGTAGATATGGTCAAAAGTTATGTGGATTATGATTTATAGACTGGGAAATAAGTGGGTAGCGAGATTCAAGGTTTGCAAACATTCTCAAGGAGATTTATCTGGCACAGGGGTGGATCCAGGATTTTTTTTTAGGGGGGGGGGGCAAAATAGGTTGATCCGATAAAAAAATTAGGGGGGAGGGGGAGTGCAAAATAGGTTGATCCGATAAACTTGCGTTAGGAGCAAGTTTAGTTAACGCAAACTTGAGTTAATTAAGGAAATTACACTACTTTAGACTACAATAGGGGGCGCGCACCCCCTTGCCCCCATGGATCCGCCCCTGATCTGGTAACTGATTTTTTTTTCGGTGGGAGGGGGAGAGGGAGTTATGTGAAGTGAAGAACAGTAAGTAGTTTCGTTTTTAGGTGCTCAATTGTAGAGCTGCTAGACAGGGATTCGTTGGTTGGCTGGGCAGTTTTGACAATAGGTATGGTTCTAAATAAAAGTAAATTTATTATTTTTCTTTTCTATCTTTATAATAAAATAGATTAACCGCAAAGAAAGCAGTTTGAAGGATTTTACTTTTAGTCCTAGGAGAAATTTTACGGTACTAATAGCAACAACACTCAAGAATTATGCTGAGCAAAATTCGAGAACAAACCGGTTTCATCTGTCTTTCTACAAGACAATTGGCTTGCGCTCAGTGTAAAACAAGTGGTGGGTGACAGAATACATGCACTTAAATAACTTGGGCTATATATTTGCTCATGGGGTAAAGCATTTGTACAGCGTGAAGTTAGAAAACAGTTCTTATTTCATAATATGCAGAATAATTATGACTAACACATTTTGCATGCAGACCCGCTATACTTGTCCCTCCTCAACCCTAATGTGCAAATATGTGTCCCAAACTTGTTTCTAAAGTATTATATTTTCATCATGTTTCTTATTTTTCATTATGATTAACCTAACTTCACTTTTTGAGTGTTTGTTGCTATAATTGATAAGTACCAAAATTTCCTATCCTTTTCCAACAAAGTTGATGTCACAGTTATATTCCTTGTGCAGTTCAGTGAATCCTAAATAAAAATAATTTATTTGTAAAAATAAATATTTGATCCGTAAAATAAGTTTATAATTCGTCCGTTTTCAAACCCAGAAATTTGCATAAACAATGAGGCCAACCGCTCTACTTTTTAAATGTATTTTTTACCTAACCAGGAATCCCAAGTGTCGAAACATATTCATGATATTAAATTAACTGTCACATCATTTTGAAACACTTCAAAGAGAACTTTTTTCTTTTTAGATTCATATTAGCACTGTGCTAGAGGGTGCCTACAAGAAAGAAGAACATAAACTAATATTTTGTCATGCTAAAGTGTTTTCTACAATTTCATCTTTAAAAAGTTTCCATTGATTTAGTGACAATTTAAGTGAATCAATGAGCCGTTATGACTAGGGTACAAGTGTTCACTGCGGGAATAGTGCAGTTGAAAATGGTCGAATCGATGGTACTCATATGTTCGAAGCCCTGCGACTTATTTCCGATGGCTGGAAAATATTTCAAGAAAGAATTGACAAAATTTTACAGCCGCCAGAGCCAACTTGGAGTAGCTTGGGTGGTTGCATCATTTCATCATTATTCATTCTTATCTTATATATTCTGAAATGGAAACCCTCTTAGGTTTTTATTATGATGAAGGACATTTCATTGGTGTGCCATTGTGTTACATCCCCTTCTTCATAATATTTTGGAGATCGTGTACCAACCTCCAATACGCCGTTGATACATATAAAGAAGTTAATTACAAGTCAGAAGTTTTCAAACGAAGCTTTATGCTTAAAGGGCTACTAGTAACAGTTGGACTTATAGCGCCATCTGTCTCTCAGCTTATTGATACTTCATACATGATTTGCACAGCAATGAAAGAATTTAAGTATGAAAGACAATATGAAATCGATAAAGGGGAAAGAATTTACAGAAAAGTACAAACTGAATTATTTGTTCAAGTTACTTTAGTTCAAATTATCCATATTTTGCGTGCTTATGAGCATATACAAGGAAACGAAGCGGTCTACTTAGAGTTCTTATCAGCTTTGACTGTACCCTACACAATACTAATGAAGAATTTGGCTGAGAGACAAACCTTAGGACTTCCCAAAGCCTCCATTGAAACAAAAAATATTGAAATATATTGAGCATATTCTGTGCTACAGTGTGAACACAACAATAACAGCAATTTATTTGTGTGAATTTAGGGATGAACCCACACCAGCTTGGGCAATGATGTTACTCATGTTCGTCAGTAGATGGGTTTTACACGCCGTTGTTTACTGGAAGGAGGTAAAATCAAGGATTCTTGTGGTGACTAAATACCATATATGCATTATCATCTTCTTTAAGACCATACCCAAACTCATGTGGGACTCTCTTCCCCGAACCCATGCCCTTGAGAAAATATATCCAACACCACTGGCGTCTTTCATATTTCACATTATTAAGATTTTGCTCACATTAGCACAGTTTTTCATTGTAGTTGTGCACGGTGATTTTATAAGAGCCCAAACGATTCCATGTCTTATCTTAAGTTCATTGACTTTGGTGTCAATACTTGGTATTGGTTTTGTACTTGGCAAACAGTCTTATAATATTCCGATAGAATATTACCAAGAATTTACTTGCGAGGAAGTGACAGAAAAAAGAAGAGCTGCAAGAGAGAAGGCAAGAGAACAAGATTTACTAAATGGAACTAGATTAAGGGAAAGCTCTTGAGGCTAATATCAAGTGTAGAATGTGTCAAATTTATAAAAGGTAAAAGTAGGAGTTCCAATCCGTTCTGACTTTGAATAAACGCACTTTTCGAAATTTCCTAGAATGCAATTTCGAAAAAATAAAAACCTAGCGCAGCATTTCCCTTAGCGTAGGTTGTGACTCGGGACTGGTTCATGTTTTTTTTTACCGAGCCACGATGAAATTATAAAAAAAGTAAAGAATTTTTTATATGATTTTTTTTAATTAGTTAGAATATAGGAACAATGGCAAAGTGCGTATATGCACTCTTTCGTATAGCTTTATTGACCCTACGTTAGGCTGCTAACATAAGTAGGCGTTGAGATAAAACTTTTTACGCATGTTTTTTAAGCTTACCATTGATTTTGTCACTTATCACGGTGGTAATTGGATGAAGTGTGTTGGTTGGTTGCCATAAATATTTTTAAAAAAGAAATTCAAGAACTAGCCATTAGAACAGGTATACTGTACAAAGTCACATCCAGGGGGGACGTTCTGGGTTTGAATCCAATCGCCCCGGAATTTCTGCCCGAAACGTAAAACGCAAGAAAATGCATATAAAAAATTGCTCATGACATCAGAGCAGGAAATTTTCCTATACCGCAAGAAACCAAATTTGTAGATCTTCTGCCATATAGCATAATTTTTCTGCTCTTTCGTATGATTTATTCAGGGAGTCTGTACGACTCTTTGTCGTTTAGCAATAAGAAATTCAGATTTTATCCCAATCAACACGTCAATACTCAACAGCAAAAGTATCCTATCCTCCTTATTTTGTATTACCTATCCTTAACGGCCAAAGGGAAAAAATAGGCTGACGCAATATCAAACAGTTCGTGGTAACGAACTGTAAGTAAGGAGCGACCCGGCTCAATAGCAACTGAAACTCTAAAAAAACGGAATTTTCATACCAATAGAAACATCAAAAGAGTCGAATTTTTATGTTGATTTTAAATATATAAGTTTCATCAAGTTTAGTCCTACCAATCGAAAGTTACGAGCCTGAGAAAATTTGCCTTATTTTCGAAAAAAAACGGATGAAGACCCCCCAAAAGTCATAAAATCTTAATGGAAATCATACCATGAGATTCCACGTATTAGAGAACCTTAATGTAGAGGTTTCAAGCTCCTATCTACACCAATGTGGAATTTTGTATTTTTTGCCAAGAAGAATGGTCACGGATAGGTGTTTATTTTTTTTTTCAGGGGTGATCATATCGACCCAGTGGCCCTAGAATTTCGCGAGAGGGCTCATTCCAACGGAAATTAAAAGTTCTGGTGCCCTTTTTAAGTGACCGAAAAATTGGAGGGCAACTAGGCCTACTCCCAAGCTCATTTTTTCCCAAAGTCACTGGATAAAATTTTGAGATAGTCATTTTGTTCAGCATAGTCAAAATATCTAATAACTATGTCTTTGAGGACGACTTAATCCCCCACAGTCCCCTGGGGAAGGGGGATTAAACAAAACATGAGCAAAAATAAAATAAAATAATCTGCCAAGCGTGAAACTACCACAAATCAGCATCAATAAATAAATGAAACCCCAAAACGAACAGAAATTACAATAAATAACCGAGTCAAACTCAAAACGAGCAGAAATTAACATAAGTTTGACTCAAAACCCCTATGTCTTCCCAAGGTAAGAACAAAATTTGCACTTTACTGAAGAAATATAAATGTTTTTACTTTTATAACCTTAATAAATCAAACAATATTAACATTTTGATTACTAAATATCAGTATATGTGTATTAAACTGACAATGCAAATTCATTTGTATTTTTTTCCAGTAAAGTGCAAATATTGTTCTGGCCTTGGGAAAACACAGGGGTTTTGAGCCCAACTTACGTTAATTTCTGCTCGTTTTGAGTTTGACACGGTTATTTTTAGATTGAATATGAAAATCAAGCTTAAAACGAAAACAAATATTTTGCTATTAAAGTATAAATGAAACTTAAAACGAACATAAATTAAATAACAATCAATGCGAACAAACATACAATATATGTTAATGTAAATGAATAAATAAATCTTAAAACGACTGAAACTTAAATTGAATATGTAAATCAAGTTTGAATCGAATAAAAATAACTACAAACAAGAGTTTGGGTATATTCTCACTGCAAAAGCCTAAAACCTACTGCGTCATTGGCGCTTTTACTGAAAACGAATTATATTACAAATGTTTTCTTTTGTACTTAATATTTAAAATAAATAAAAATTGTCCGAAAAGAAAACAGAAAAGAGTGAAAACCTTAAAATACAAAGAGATCTATAAATGAATTACTTGCAACTAAAATTAAGAGTTGAAAAGAATACCTAAGAGGCAGAGGAACCAAAAACATTCAAGGGACTAACTGACCGTAGCAATACTCCGTCTACTCTTTTAATTACCTTGTACCCTTATTTACCCTTTATTTACCCTTGTACCTTTGCGTTAACTTGCACGTTTCTAGCATGTATGAAGAGTTTTCTGCTAGAAATACTTTTATGAGGGGGGGGGATTATACACGTAGGAAATTTTTCAAATACTATTAAATTTGAAAATGTCCTCGTTATTAATACGCAGCGGGGGCTGGGTGGGGTGGAGGGGGGTAACTTTCTACAGGGGAGACTTTTTCATGGGAAAACTATTCGAGGAGGTGGAGTTTTTTTTTGCAGGGAAAAATGTTCCTTAAATTTCGTTTTTTAGATTGCAGTGCCATGTGATTGATATTTTAACAATTATAAGAATCCAATGAGTAAAACAAGAGATAAATGAGAGTAAGGAGTTACAATACAAATGAATCTTGGTAACCAAAGAGCGTATTGACCATATTTTTCCGATGAGACAAAAAATTACCTTGAACCTTAAATAACGGTGCTTGATTTCCTTATGGTTGTATACAAAGGTAATAACCATTTTGATTGTCGGATTAAAGTTTTGAATCGTATTATAGAAATCTTATATGCATAGTAATACTTCACGTACCTCAGAACTTTTTTGTCAATTTTTTCTTCCAATAAAGTATTCTTAATGTTGTATCAAAAAATTCTCAAACTTTCACTGAATTACATCATTATGGGTGGCTAGCCCAAGTCTGTCTCTATGTCTTCAGGTAAAATATGAGAAAGGAGGATAAATTACAGAAGATATAAGGTTCAAGATCAATTGTGAGAGTTTTTGACAATGCCAGTGATTGGGGAAAGGGCAGTGGACTATAGCCCCCTAGATTTTGACATACCCTTTTTGATATTTTTTTTCTGAAAAAAACAATTCCACCTAAATTCTGAAAAATATTATTTCTTAGTTGGCTCTCTTTACAAACACAAATCCTAGCCCCTCCCTTATCTTTTTATGAATTGATGCCACCGGCCTTGACCAGACCATCGTTGAATAAGAAACACATCAAAATTTGAAACAAGACAGTCGTCGAACAACAAAGATGGATTTACTAACTATTATTATTCTTTATCCGAAAATATTATAAAAGATTCTTCAAACAAAGCCTGTTTCCGTGGTTCTAACAAAAAAAAAGTTTAGAAAGAAAATACTGATAATAGTAGTCCCTCGGGTTAACATACAATTGTTACTAGCAATTATGAGGGAAATTCAAAAAGAAAGCGAAACTTATTTTTGGAGAAAAATGTCGGAAAATTTATGCGCAAAATGAAAATAAATGCAATGAATAAACTAGTAGATTTTTTTTTAGGAAATAAATGTATACGGCGTTTGCATGTTAAAGAGTCCAGTTGCATTTGTATTTTTATTTTAAAGTTTGAAATGCTTTTTTAAATCGTTGATTACATTGTAAGGTCCATTTTTAAAATATCCACCCAATGATGTTATTTCCATGAATAAATAGCAACAGATTGGCTAGTTAGCAATTGTTTCCACCATCTAACAATTGCTACTAGTAAAAGTCTCAAACAGTTTGTTATATTTTTGGGAAAAATTAAAAAAGAATTTAAAAAAAACTGGCAGCTTCCTTTATTTAAGAAATCGAAGTAGATGATATTTATGAATAAAAGTTTACTATGGCGTTTATATGTTTATTTGAAGTTTGAAAAACTGTTTTAAATCGTTGATTACATTTGAAGGTCCGATTCTTAGAATTTCCAACCAATGAATACGTTTGCACGAATAAAAGTAGTAAATTTTAGTTAGTTTACAGCACTGTATATATATATTAGGATTTGGAAAAAGTCTAATTATATATACAGTGGTTTACAGTTTCGCTTCCATGAGCTAATAGACAATTGTTAGTCTATTAGCTAGACTAATAGAAAAAATTTTGATGAACATAGAAATTTTGTATTTTCATTGAAAGAAATCCAAAAATACCCTTACACTAGATTTGACAAATGACTGTTTTGCATCTTCATTAGAAAATTGTACCCCCCCCCCCAAATTTGTCGTACGGAGGCCCCCCTGAGTTTATTTAATTCGTGGGTCTTACACTTTTTCTAAGGCCTATCTGCTTTTCTCACGGCGTCTCATCTATTGCGTGACAAATAAAAACGAATAATAATAATAAGGATAATAATTTTTGACTGCTTGGCTTACGTTGGAAAATACCTTGGAACCTGAGTTGTGCATTGGAGCCTGAGTCGCGCGTTTGTACATAAGCTTTTAAGGAAAGCTATTGACAAAGCCCACAGAGTTGGATCCCCCCTCTTTGCGTGCAGCGTAGACACCTCAGCTGCATTTGATTCAGTTGTGCAATCTAAGGTTTTCCTGAAATTACTCGAGTATGGTGTGAATGCTCATGTCGTGGCACTTTTATTTTTCTGGTACTCAGGCAGTTTTGTGTGAAAGTCAGACTGATAGGGGATCACCTGAGCAGACCGATTAGACTTATTTGAGGTCTTCGACAAGGATCTGTGTTAATCCCCATCCTGTTTAATACCCTGACATCCGGAATAACAAAAAACGTTACTGGAGGATTCAGCATCAATCTATACGACCTCAGCCTGCTTTCATATGCTGACGACCTACTGATGTTCAGCTGCAACCTTACTTCTCTACAAGAAAATATTGACCGCCTGATAACTGGTCACAAAAGTATCGGTCTAAAAAGTCAACCCACTAAAGATGGAGTTTGTGGAATTTTGTCACTCAGCAAGCAAGCAGCAAAGCAGTAGACCAACATATGTGATAGTTGAACAAATGAAAAATTTCCCTGGAAATACCATGAAGTACCTGGGAATAACGTACGGTCATGATGTCAGAAATTTTCGTTTACTAATAATGGACAAAATTACCAAGAGTATTCGTTCAATTTACGGGAAGCTTGTCTCAATGAAGTTTAGCTTAGACAGGAAGATTCTTGCAAAGCTTTACGCAGCGGTTGGTCTCCCTCACCTACTTTATGTATCTCCGCTATGGGATTGGTTCCCGCAAACTGACAGACTGAAACTGTGGTCTGTATACTGCAAATACCTTAAGTTTTTGCTTCGATACCCGCTCAACAAGAGAAACACATTCGTTCTAAGACCTCAAAATATGGTAGACCCAATTGTCGTTGTGCCGTCTACGGAAACAAGTGCAGAAAAAAAGGTGCTGGAAACATTGTTCGAATTTTTGCCTCTACATCTGATCTACGAGTGCGAATGAAGAAGTTACTACTTAATTTTGTTCTTTGACATTGAGTGTTCTTGTTTTTTCTCCCTTTTCTTCTTTTTTGTATTACTCCGCTTTTTCTCTGTTTTTGTATGAGCGGGCAAAAATAAAATTATTACTATTATTATTATTGCTTTCTACACTTCCATTGTAAGTTATGTGCTTTAGTCATCTCGACAAAGGGGCTTGTCAAGGATTGCTGTAGCCGAAGAAGGAAAAATATGTTGGAGACATCCAACAGATTTTTACAGTATCCACTTGTAAATATTTTTTTTGTAGGACCAAGTCTTATGTTTGGACTCTCAAGATCTATGACAAACCAAAAATTTGTCTATGAGGGGGATTAATAAATCCCCCTGAGTCGGCAATTCTTTCCTCCCTTGATTGTTTTTCTTTTCAAACCTCGTTTTTGTATCTTCGGTTAAAGGTTGCAGTTGACTCAAAAATGACATCCTAATCTAGAAGAACAATTCTTCAAAAATTAAAGTTTTTGCTATAAAATTAGATTTTGTTGTCTTGAGCGATACATACATATAGCGATTTCCCTTCAAATGAGACACAAAACCTCTCTCTATAATTTTTCAGCGCCCCATTAATGGTGACAAAAAAAAAGGAAGACGCATCGCTGCAACCCAAAGGTAAGAAGTGATTTCCCTCATTGCTCAAGGGTATGACGATGGTATGATAATATATGGTTTTTGGCTATGACGATTCCAATGGTGTAGTTTTTATATGGATAATGCATTTTTTATGGCGGTTTTAAGACTGTTTGGAACTTACTAATAGTAATCAAGTAAAAAAAGACGACACTGCTTGCTTGAATTCTATGCCACTGAATAAAACTGATAACGCTAAATATAGCATAATAGCTATTCTGTATGAACGTTATAAAAATTGTGTGAGCTACAGAAGTTTCTCTGTTGAGTCTAAAAGTTCCTCTGTTGACACTTTCTAAAGAAGGTTCAACAGTCATCTAAAAGCTCGATCAAAGGTAACGGCAATCAAATATTGAATTATACCAAGCGCAACAAATTTAGGAATAAAAAAATTCTTTCAGAAGGATACACTATTTCAGAACCTAATCCAATTTTCAAGCATTTCTCAAGGCTCTTCTTGAAAGGCACATGGCCTGGCAAGGAGGCAACAGAACTTGGAGATCAGGCTGGGAGACCAGAATTTCCTCTGAAAATCCTTTTGGTGGGGCTGTGTCGCACCACGAGAATGTTGAACATCCAAACATATTCTGTCTCAGAATACTTTTATCAAAACTATGCAATATATTCAGGCCTGTTACTTATTCAAAAAAAAAAAAAAAAAAAAAATGAGAAGTCTCACCTGTGTAAAGGTAAATTTGTGTTGTAAAATGAGAATTCTGGAGTTGAAGTGAAAAAGCTGTTTATTCAAAGTTTATTAGGTGGAAGCCATTCGGAGGGGTTAAGACATTCATTGTACGATAATAATGTTGGAAAATTCATCATTGTATTGTTTGGCATTCGTTCACAGGCCTCATTCAAATTAGGTAGACTTGTAGAATATTCATGCTTAAAATAATAAAGCCTATATAGTTATTAAAGTTTCATAGGCTCACACACAACAGATTTAATCATAAAAATCTCTAAAACAGTAGACGGTACTGATTGTGATCTTGTGAAGCGAACATTGTTTTTTGGTAATTTCGGTAATTTTGGCTTGATGTTTTTTGGTAATTTCTGTTTGATTAAAAAGCTGCAGATTGAAATTCCAAGCAGTCTATAGTGCCATACCAGTGATTGTGTTTAATAAGTATAATCTACAACTCAAATCCCGATGTGGCAGTGAATAGACCTGAAAAAATAGAAGAATATAATAGCCTTGAAGTCTAACGCCTTATAGGGGAAAAATATTTATACTCAAAATAAAAAAGAACAAATCAATACCACTTAGGATTTAGAGGAGGTACAAACGTACGAGAGCCAATGGCAAGACCTACCAGTCGTAATGAGCGGAGGAAGATAACGCCAGGACATATTTGCATGGGCCAAGGCTCCAACGAGTGTATAGCAAAAAAGTTGTTTACTTTTGTTACTGGTTATTTAGCCACTAACTGCTGTATTCAAGCCCAGGGTGAAACACTTCTTACTTCTTATACCTCATTTTGTAGGGTGTTCTTAAATTTAAAAATGTAAAAAAAAAAACTTCAGTAACATTTGTTAATGAGTTACCTTCCCTTTCTGTTTACCTTCCCCAGATATTTCGAGGTGCCCATTTACCGTTTTAAAAGTTTTTAAATATATAAAATAAAAAATAATAAATATATAAAATATATAACAATAAAAAGCAAGTTTTTATTGTTTTAAAAAGTAGAGTCATAGGTAGCGCTATAGCGCTGCCTAAGTAAAGAACGATGTGGGCACAATGTATTATTTATTTTTCTTTTTTCTTCTTCTTCTCCATACCCGGCACTTCGTATCGAAGGAGTTGTCGTAGAAACTTCAAAAAGGACTCATTCGATTGGAAATTGGAGTGGCTAGTGCGCTTTTTGATAGTCGAAAGTGATTGGAGGGCAACTAGCCCCCCGCCCACGCCCATCATTCCCCCCAAACACATCCAATCAAAATTTTTAGATAGTAATTTTATTCAGCGTAGTTGATTTCCAGATAGAAAACATCTTATTGAGGAGGACACTCCCCCACAACCCTCGGGGCAAGGGTTTTAAGATATGCCCTGGGGGCATATAAGGTTTTTATAGGAGGCCTTGTCGTAGAAACTTCTAAAAAGGCTCATTTGATTGGAAATTCAAAGGACTAGTGCTCTTTTTAATAGTCGAAAGTGATTGGAGGGCAACTAGCCCCCCCCCCCACGCCCATCATTCCCCTAAACACATCCAATCAAAATTGTGAGATATCCATTTTGTTCAGCGTAGTTGATTTTCCCATAGAAATTTGTTTTTGAGGAGGACACTCCCCTACAACCCTTGGGGCAAGGGTTTTAAGTTATGCCCTTGGGTTATATAAGGTTTTCATAGAAGGCGTTGTCGTAGAAACTTCAAAAAAGGCTCATTCAATTGGAAATTCAAAGGGCTAGTGCCCTTTTTAATAGTCGAAAGTGGTTGGAGGGCAACTAGCCCCCCCACGCCCATCATTCCCCCAACACACATCCAATCAAAAATTTGAGATAGCCATTTTGTTCAGCGTAGTTGATTTCCAGATGAAAAATATGTTTTTGAGGAGGACTATCCCCCGTAACCCCTCGGGGCAAGGGTTTTAAGTTATGCCCTGAGGGCATATAAGAACGATGTTGGACAATGTATCATTTATTATTTTTTTTTTCCTTTAGAGCAAGGCACTTCGTATCGAAGAAGCTGTCGTATAAACTTCGAAAAGGGCTCATTCAATTGGAAATTGGAGTGGCTTATGCACTTTTTAATAGTCGAAAAGGATTGGAAGGCAACTAACACCAATTCCACGCCCACCATTTCCCGAAACACATCTAATCAAAATTTTGAGATAGACATTTTTTTTCAGTGTAGTTGATTTCCAGGTAGAAATTCTGTTGTTGAGGAGGACACTCCCCCCCCAGCCTTAAGGGCAAGGGCTGTAAGTTATGCCCAGGGGGCATATAAGGTTTTTATAGAAGGCGTTGTCGTAGAAACTTCAAAAAAAAAAGGCTCATTCGATTGGAAACTGAAAGGGCTAGTGCCCTTTTTAATAGTCGAAAGTGATTGGAGGTAACTAACCCCCCTCTCACGCCCACCTTTTCCCGAAACACATCCAATCAAAATTTTGAGATAGCCATTTTATTCAACGCAGTTGAAAGTTCTGGGAATTAGGTCTTTGAGGATGACAACCCCCAGCCCCCAGGGCGAGGGCTGTAAGTTATCCCCTGGGGGCATATAAGGTTTTTTATTGAAAGCGTTGTCGTAGATACTTCAAAAGGCTAGCCATTTCAATTAGAAATTGGAATGGCTAGTGCCGTTTTTAATAGTCGACAGTAATTGGAAGGCAACTAACACCCCTTCCACGTCCACCATTTCCCCATACACATCCAATCAAAATTTTGAGATAGCCATTTTGTTCCACGCAGTTAAAGTTCAGGAAATTATACCTTTGAGCAGGACACGCCCCCCACAGTCTTCAGGGCAAGGGTTATAAGTTTTGCCCTGGGGGTATGTGAGTTTTTATTGAAATCTTTGTCGTAGAAACTTGAAAAAGGTTTCATTCAATTGGAAATCCAAAGGTCGAGTGCCCTTTTTTATAGTCAAAAGTGACTTGAGGGCAACTAGCCCCCCTCTGTCGCCCACCTTTTCTCCAAACACATCCAAACAAAATTTTATAGATAGCCATTTTATTCAACGTAGTTGGATGTTTTGGAAATTAGGTCTTTAAGGATGACAACCCTTCCCCCCCCCACAACCCTCAGGGCAAGGGTTGTAAGTTATGCCCTGGGAGCATGTAAGATTCTTATAGAAAGCGATGTTGTAAAAACATCAGAAAGGGTTTATTCAATTGAACATTGAAAGGGCTAGTACCCTTTTAATAGTCGAAAGTGATTGAAGGGTAACTAATTCCCCTCTCCGGCCCACCATTTCCCCAAACACATCCAATCAAAGTTTTGAGATATCCATTTTGTTCAACGTAGTCGAAAGTTTTGGAATTAGGTCTTTTAGGATGATAACCCCATCAGAGCCCTCAGTGCAAGGGTTGTAAGTTATGCCCTGGGGGCATATAAGGTTTATATAGAAAAGTTGTTGTAGAAATTTCAAAAGGGGCTCATTTGATTGGAAAAGCCCTTTTTAATAGTCGAAAGTGAGCGGAGAGTAATTAACCCCACTTTCACGCCCACCATTTCCCCAAATACATTCAATCAAAGTTTAAAGATAACCATTCTGTTCAACGCAGTTGAAAGTTCTGTAAATTATGTATTTAAGGATGACAAACCCTCCAGAGTCCCCAGGGCAAGGTTGTAAGTTATCCCCTGGGGCATATAAGGTTTTATTGAAAGCGTTGTCGTAGAAACTTCAAAAGGGCTCATTTGATTGGAAATTGAAAGGGCTAGTGCCTTTTTTAATAGTTTAAAATGATTGGAGAAAGACAAACGCCCCTCTCACGCCCACCATTTTCCCAGACACATCCAATCAAAATTTTGAGACAGCCATTTTGTTTAACGTAGTTGAAAGTTCTGGAAATTAGGTCTTAGAGGATGACAACCAACCTCATAGCACTTAGGGTAAGGGTTGCAATTTATTCCCTGGGGGCATATGAGATGTTTATAGGAAGTGTTGTCGTAGAAACTCAAAAAGGGCTCATTCAATCGGAAATCGAAAGGTCTAGTGCCCTTTTTAATAGTCAAAAGTGATTGGAAGGCTTGACATTTTTATAGTAAAGATCGATGTGGGTATAATGTATTATTTTTGTTGTTGTTGTTGTTTAGACCAGGGCACTTTGTATCGAAGGAGTTGTCGTAGGAACTTCGAAAAGGGCTCGTTCAATTGAAAATAGAAAGGGCTAATGTCCTTTTTAATAGTCGAAAAGGATTTGAGGACAATTAGTACCCTCCCACGCCCACCCTCCCATTTGCCCATTATGTTTAAAAACTAAATGTTTCCTTAAGATTAAATCAAAATGCACTGTGTTAATGCTAATTCCCAATAAGACATCTCAGCAGTATCCCAAGAACGACTGAGGGTATTATGTTCATACTTTTGGGGCTACTTCTGCTCTTAAAATTTAAATGAAGTTCAAGTTAATGAGGTTTCAGCCCTCTAAAAACTGATTTCCAAGAGCCAGCACCCCTCTTCCAGCCTGTAAACAATGAAAAGATACTGGATGTTACTTCCTCATCTGATTGCAGATTCAAGAGCCATGTGAATTAGCTGGTCCACAAAGGCTACGCTGCCCTACAATCATTAATTGCAGTAAAAGGTTCGGTTTCAGGGGAAAGTCAATGAAACTGGCCTACATGGCTTTTAGCCAAGGATCTGCCTGTGCTAGAATACGCGTGTCCTGTTTGGGGCCCAAGCATCCAGTTAAGCATCGGGCTAAGCCAATATTTTGAAGCCATACAAATCCGTGCTTGTAAAACTATGATGGGAAGCTATACTTCTTACGAAAAGGCCCTTGAATTACTGGGACTTCAGTCAATCCACAACCGCCACCAAAATTTTATTATCAAATTTGGACAGTAGAATCTAAGAAGCTGAAAACACAGGGATATCCCTCACCCCGAATGCACCCCGAACATATTTACCAGAAGACAAAACAAGTTGGAAGCAGTTTATTGCCACACAACGCGTTATGAGCATTCTTTTGTTCCTTTTTCCATGGGTCTGTTTAGCAGCATAAAGCAGTTTTAGTTCGGATTTTTGCCGCTTTTATATATCGTATGAACAGCTCAGTTTTAGTGCTTCTTAGTGCTATGTCGAGTGTGTCAATAAATATCTCTGTGTCAACTTTAAACTGTAAGTTTACAACTTTTACCTTTGAAAGGACGTTATTTTGTAATTATAAAAGGGGAGCAGAGTACATTCAAACAGCCTAAGACGTAGGATGAAAACAATTTGAACCAGCTGGGCCATTGTAACCTTATTTCAACTATCTTCATAAATACAATTCTGTTAAAATATCTCAAAACTAATACCATTTATCTTCAGATCTTATGGCCAATACCAAATTTTGGACCTCCTCGAGCGTGGAAAAAACATTTGATTCGTTTTTCTTCATTAAAGATGATTTCAGTATGATCATGATTACTGAATACAGAGTCAGAAAGGCATAGTATTCATCTTTTTGAGCGTCCGAAGATTCTCCTATGAAAGCAATTTTTGATGATTTTAG
>CM051274.1:23700311-23734311 GCA_027921565.1 Artemia sinica
CTTTTAAAAGGATGTACAAAAGCAGCGATTGAGTCACTAAAACCATTAAAAATAAAAAAGGCCACAAGAAGTTTATTTTTTGTTTAAACAATAAGCTGCACAAATAAAGTAATTTTGATCTCACTTTTTGGGGCTACCGAGTTTACTAAATTGTATATTACGAATAATGCGAATTATGGATCCGAATTACGGATGATAGGTTGCCAAAAGCTGTGCTTATTGGCCATCCATCTAGGGCTAGAGGAATAGCAGGACTTTTTCAAAAGGAGTGTAAAGATCCTAATACAGGATTGAAGAAATAAGAATTACTCCCTCCACTTGATACTCCCTCCTGTGTTTTTCTTGTGGTAAAAAAATATTCAAGAGACTAAATCAAAATTATTGGAACTTTTTGGCAATTGTTATATGCTTATAATACACCTCGTCGTGGTGGGCAGATCACGCTTTGCTTTGGTTACCAGGGAAACAAATCGCTTTTCAAATACAATCTAAAACTACTATTAACAACTCATTGCAGTTTTTAGACTTTTGAAGCCTTTGGCCGATCCAATGGGCGAGGGGCGCGTGCCCCCCCTAACATAGTCTAAAGTAGCGTAATTTACTTAATTAACGCAAGTTTGCGTTAATTAAACTTGCTCCTAGTGCAAGTTTATCAGATCGACCTATTTTGCCCCCCCCCCCCCTCTAAAAAAAAACCCTTGTTCCGCCCCTGTTTGGAGCCAACATACCTGAGTACGCTCCCTACCGAGAATTTCATTTTCTTCCCTCCCATGCAATTCCGATTTCCTTTGAATCTCTCTAATGACCTCTTTTAACTCCTTTAGAGATGTAAGTAGCAACAGAGATTGTACCACAGCAAAAGTAACGTTTTCTGCTATTTTAAGGCACAAAATCACAATTTCCTAGAGGAGGGAGAAAAGAATGAAGCTATGAACAGATTGGGTAGAAGAAAATGAGGCAGAGCGGTATTGGCTTCAGGCAGCCTGATGGTGAGACGAGTTATTAGCGACGGTCGTGTTAAAAACAATAATAGTATAAGTAGTACTGATTAGTGGTTGTGCAATATTGCATAGTTCCACAATAGCTTTTAGGAAGGTTGGTGGATACATTTTTGTGAAAGATTAATGACTAAAACCTCAGAAAGTGGATTTCTGTACTGAAACATTTCTAACTTGTAAGACATTCTTTGGAACATTATAGAGACGGGATTTACCCCTGGCCTTCCTCTAGAATAAAATGTTCTGACAATGCAGAAAATACAGATGCAGAGGGGGAACAAATCCCGTTTTGTTGGAAAACCACCTTAATCTTCCATTAAAGATACCATTTCCATCAATATTATCACAACTTCATGTAATTTGAAACCAAAAATTTAAAGTGTCACCTCTTTCAGCAGTTAATTGAAGCTAATTCAATAAACTTCTTCAACTTTCCCTAAATGGGCAAGATCTATACTTCTAACCGTAAAATCGAAGGTCGAAGGAGCAGTTGTACTATTGAAAGGGATATTGACAAGAGCGTTTGTTAGGACTTTTACAATAAATGCCAAAGCCTTAGATAAATAAGAGGATACTCAGAGATATGTGAAAATTATTTTGAATGTAGATCAAAAATCAAGGGTTTCTTGTTTATGGAATTTGGGCTTGAGGAGAGCGAGGAGGTATTAGACCTTTGGTTAAAACATTTGGAAAGCGTAGTTCTTTAATTGTAAGTTCAAAGTTCTTTTACTGGAAACTGCTCATTTCTCCTGAAAACAAAAACGGTTAGAAGTTTTAAATATAGCTTTTATTTACAATGCATATAATAATCCAGCAAGTATCCAGTGACAAGAAAATAAATACTTTTTAACATTCCTCAGTGCACCTAATATTAAATATAGGTTTGATTATATATTTGGTTAAATTGATTAAATAGTTTTCTCCAATACGAAAGTGTTGTTTTTTATTTGGATATTTGTTAATATTAAAAATAAAAAGGTAAGTAATCTCGTCCGTCATGAAATCATAAGCAAAATCTCTTGCTTATTATAAAAACAGAGTTTTGGTCTCGTATGTAACTGCAATAACGGCACAGCAGTAGCTTGATATTCAAAAAGTTTAAAAAGCAAAACTTTTCAAATGAAATTAAAGAGATGAATAAAATAAAAAAAAAAATCATTTTCTTTATCTTAAATCCAATTTATAGACAGTAAGCATAAAATTTGAATAAAGTATCACTTAAGTTCAAATATGGATAAAATCCTTTTAATAGACAGTGTTTCACAAACAGTGACAGAAATTCACAAAAAATACCAGATATTTCAATCACATATTCAGTGACCGTCATCAGTAGCAAAAACTAAACTAAAACAATTAAAAACAATAGTTTATATATGAAATAAAATAAAACTACATATTGTTTAATTCTCTGATTCTTTTCAAAGCAAAGGCGGAAGCTAGCCTCCATGACCTTCTTGGACCCGGTTCATTAGCGTTCAATGAAATAACAATTGGACAAAGGTCAACTACATTAGGTGAATTAAACTTTTCTCTATCAGATTTTAAGGAATTATCGTAGATAGAGTTCAACCCAAGTTCACCTGCGTCACGATTCAAAGCTATATACTTGAATAAGAACGGCTAGTAACGACCCTGTTTATAGCATCAATATGTAAAAAAAAAGTTACAAAAAAATAAATTTTTAAGAGGATTGGTGCTTTTCATCACTTTTAGAACTTATTTCTCATCAGCCAGTCTTTTAGAAAAAAAAAGATCAGAAAATTCTTAGATTACCAAGGAATATGTCCAAAAATTGAGGGAGCGTACTGATAATGGGACAAAATTACTAAGGCAGGCTAGAAATTATTGTATATTAAAAAAACACTGATTGGGATCAGAATTGCGTCTTCCTTTTTTGCTATATAATTCCTCTTTTACAATGAAACGCTAGCTTTTCATGTTTTGAACTGTTATTGATGTAAATAGATCCTCAAATATGCTGTCGTCAGCCATTAAAATTTTCCTACCGAAAGTGAATGAATATAATGGTGGAATAATCACATTTCTAATACCTTGCGAGAGCTGAATGGATAAAGTTCCGCTTCTTAATTAAAGGGTTGAAGGTTCAAATCTTAGTCTCGCAAGGAAAGTATTTTAAATTCATTGTTATTTAATTCTTTTTTCTCTATTGCTTGATTGTCCCAAACATGCTATCTTGTTTTTTTCTGAAAGAGTAACTGCGGGGTATGTGAATATTTAATTATATACAATCATAGCTTTATAGCCACCAAACTGGCCAAAAAGATCAAACTGGCTTCCCTATATAAGTGGCAATGAAGTGTTTATCAAAATATTTAAAAACACAGTGTCGATTAGGGTGGAGGACTTACCCTCTACCGCTTATTTTCACCCCCCCCCCCCCCCCTCTTTGATCAAACGAGTTATGGGATATTCAAGAAAAATACATTTATTTGTGTTTTCAGAAGAAAAAATTGACAAGGTTTGCAACCTAAATTCTTAGAAATACATTCTGTCCCAAATATTTCCTCAATAATTGGCACCGCTGTTCTACATATTGTTTTTTGCCAGAATTATTAAGCAGCTGCACTGACTTTTACGAATTTTAAAAAATATGGATTTCTCATAAGATTTGTTTCAAATTTAATTTCCATACCAAACATAAATACTTAATAGATATCAGAGGGACACTCGAGCGTGGGCTTTTATAAGAGCCACATGAATTTAATGTCTTATTTATTTATTTATTATACCTATAAAAATGTATTAACCTATGTGAAATATTCGACTCGCTTCGGGCCACTGTTTTGACAAGTCAGAGCGTTCCTGATGCTTTGCGAAGTATTTATTTGATGCCCTGTCAATATGGGTAGACAAAATTACTTATACAACTAACTAATTTTAACTAACAAGATATAACTAACTAACAAAGACAGACATATATTTTTACTTTTTATACCAACCATTAAGGAGACCAACTCCTCTGTGCGACGTACGAAGTACTGCGAATAGAGCCTATCTAACAAAGCTTAAAAAACCTTTTTAAAGGTTAAAGGCTAAAGGATGCAGTTTATGACAGCCAGGAAAACAATATCAGAAAGCTTGGTACCTTGAGGGGTACCATAGGTAATTGGAAGAAATCAAGAGTTCGTGTCATTATTGTTCAAGGCGAAGTTATGTCTCCACATGTTCGATTGTTTATTTCATTGTGTACGAGATTTGTCGCGACCATGGAGCGTGAGCAGTCTCATTCCAAGGGACTTGATGACGAAACTAAAGGGGAACTACGGTTTTGGCGTTTACATGCTGGATGCTCCTAGAATTTTCTCCTGGCATTCTGAGGAATGTGTTTTAGTAAAAAATCCATTCAGATGCTTCTGATTTTTCTTGGGGACGCATTATAGGTTTTCCTCGGCCTGAAATAGTTACTTTGCGGGATTTTTGGGAAAATCCAGAAAAAATATATAGTAAAAGAAGCGTATGCCTTGAATAAGGTCCTGTTCTCCCATGGATTATGACTGAAAGGTCCCGGAGTAAGTGCGTTCGTTTGAATACCAGATTTATCGTCACCATACAAATCGGGCACTTGATGTGCCTGGCAGATTGAATTATGTGAAAAAAAAAAGTTAACTAGAAATTGACAAACAGAAATCCAACATACCTGAAATCTGGAGGAGGTTTCAGCATGTCAACTGTAGTTAATTTCAAGCTGATTATTTTAAGCTCTGCAAGTAAGTACAAATTCATGAAGTATTCCTGGCAAAATAGGAGTTGACCAAAAATGAACAATGAAATAACAAAGTTCGTATTCTTAATGTATAATTGGCTTTTAATGATCTATAAGCTAAAAGGAATATGTATGACTTTTGTTTCATAAAAAAAAACCACAGAGAATCGTTTTAAAGACTTATTATGTGTCTTGGAATTCAATAGTTCCCAAAATAAAGATTTTGAGACTAATCTTTCTGAAAGGATCAGACCAGAACATCAATATCCTTCACCATGCCTTCAGCGATCAGGTTTTCATCACATAAAAACCTACGTCGTAGGTTTTTATCCAAATATGGATAAAATCCTTTTAATAGACAGTGTTTCACAAACAGTGATAGAAATGCACAAAAAATACCAGATATTTCGGTCACATACTCAGTGACCGTCATCAGTAGTAAAACTAAACTAAAACAATTAAAAACAATAGTTTATATATGAAATAAAATAAAAACTACATATTGTTTAATTCTCTGATTCTTTTCAAAGCAAAGGCGGAAGCTAGCCTCCATGACCTTCTTGGACCTGGTTCATTAACGTTCAATGAAATAACAATTGGACAAAGGTCAACTACATTAGGTGAATTAAACCTTTCTCTATCAGATTTTAAGGAATTATCGTAGATAGAGTTCAACCCAAGTTCACCTGCGTCACGATTCAAAGCTATATACTTGAATAAGAACGGCTAGTAACGACCCTGTTTATAGCATCAATATGTAAAAAAAAAAAATACAAAAAAATAAATTTTTAAGAGGATTGTGCTTTTCATCACTTTTAGAACTTATTTCTCATCAGCCAGTGTTGTAGAAAAAAAAAAAGATCAGAAAATTCTTAGATTACCAAGGAATATGTCCAAAAATTAAGGGAGCGTACTGATAATGGGACAAAATTACTAAGGCAGGCTAGAAATTCTTGTATATTAAAAAACACTGATTGGGATCAGAATTGCGTCTTTCTTTTTTGCTATATAATTCCTCTTTTACAATGAAACGCTAGCTTTTCATGTTTTGAACTGTTATTGATGTAAATAGATCCTCAAATATGCTGTCGACAGCCATTAAAATTTTCCTACCGAAAGTAAATGAATATAATGTTGGAATAATCACATTTCTAATACCTTGTGAGAGCTGAATGGATAAAGTTCCGCTTCTTAATTAAAGGGTTGAAGGTTCAAATCTTAGTCTCGCAAGGAAAGTATTTTAAATTCATTGTTATTTAATTTTTTTTTTCTCTATTGCTTGATTGTCCCAAACATGCTGTCTTGTTTTTTTCTGAAAGAGTAACTGCGGGGTATGTGAATATTTAATTATATACAATCATAGCTTTATAGCCACCAAACTGGCCAAAAAGATCAAAATGGCTTCCCTATATAAGTGGCAATGAAGTGTTTATCAAAATATTTAAAAACACAGTGTCGATTAGGGTGGAGGACTTGCCCTCTACCCCTTATTTTCACCCTCTCCCCTTCCTTGATCAAACGAGTTATGGGATTTTCATGAAAAAATACATTTATTTGTGTTTTCAGAAGAAAAAATTGTGACAAGGTTTGCAACCTAAATTCTTAGAAAATACATTCTGTCCCCACCATTTCCTCGTTAATTGGCACCACTGTTCTACATATTGTTTTTTGCCAGATTTAATAAACAGCTGCACTGACTTTTACGAATTTTAAAAAATATTGATTTCTCATAAGATTGGTTTCAAATTTAATTTCCATACCAAACGTCAATGCTTAATAGATATCAGAGGGACACTCGAGCGTGGGCTTTTATAAGAGCCACATGAATTTAATGTCTTATTTATTTATTTATTATACCTATAGGCTCCAGGTGCTGATAGGGTAGTAAATGAGTTTCTTAAATATGGTGGCTCTGAGGTTAGAAATAAGTTATTGGAGATTATGAATATGATTTTTGAAAAAGGGGAAGTACCTAAGGATTTTAGGAAAACCTTAATTAAGCCACTTTATAAGAAAGGTGATAAAAGTGAGTGTGGTAATTATCGAGGCATTAGTCTGGTCTCTGTAGGTAGCAAATTGCTTAGTAATATGATACTTTTTAGACTGAGAGATGCCGTAGACAAAGTTTTAAGAGAAGAGCAGTGCGGTTTTAGAAAAGGTAGAGGATGTGTTGACCAAATTTTCACTCTTAGGTTAATAATTGAGAAGTGCCTAAGTTTTCAAACACCTTTGGTCCTTAGTTTTATAGATTATGAGCAAGCGTTCGATTCTGTTGATAGAGGAGCTTTAGTAAAGGTTTTATCCTTGTATGGTATACCAGACAAATACATTAAAGTGATTAGTGCTATGTACGAGAATAACACTGCTGCGGTTAAGGTAGGAAATGAGGTTAGCAGCTGGTTTTGTATTAAATCAGGAGTTAAGCAGGTTGTGTTCTATCCCCCTTTATATGGATTATTTTGATGGACTTTGTTTTAAGGAGCACAGAAAAGGCAATGGGAGACCACGGAATCAAATGGGGAAGAAAAAGTCTCCTGGACTTGGATTATGCTGATGATTTAAGCATCCTAGATGAAAGTGTGAGCAAAATGAATGAAGTTTTAGAGGTTTTGCGAGTTCAGGGTGTGCTAGTATTGGTTTGAAAATTAATGTTAGGAAGACCAAGTCACTAAGGCTAGGAATAAGTGAAGATGAAAAGGTGACGTTGGGTAATGAAAAGATTGATCAGGTGGGCAGTTTCACTTACCTTGGTAGTATTATTAGTAAAGATGGTGGGAGCAGTGAAGATGTTAAAAAATAGAATAGCCAAGGCTCAGGGTGTTTTTTTCACAGTTAAAAAAAGTCTGGAAGAATAGGAAGATAAGTCTGCAAACCAAGATTAGAATCTTAGAAGCTACAGTGATGACAGTGGTCAAATATGGCTCTGAAGCATGGACGCTCCGAAAAGCGGATGAAGATTTGCTAGATGTTTTCCAGAGAAATTGCTTAAGGATTGTTCTGGGTACCCGGCTGACTGACCGTATTTCAAACAATAGGCTATACGAAAAATGTGGTTCAATACCACTTTCTAGGTCTATAATGAAAGAAAGAAAATAATTCAAAAAAAAATCTAAAAATATAAAAAATAATAAAATTTAAAATGTTGAGGTGGTTAGGGCATGTTGTTCGGATGAAGGATGACAGATTGCCGAAGATTGTTCTTTTCGGCCAACCATCTAGGGCTAAACGGAAAGCAGGTCGTCCCCGTCTGGGTTGGGAGGACGTCATAAAGAAAGATTTAAAGGAAATGGGAACTTCGTGGGCGGGTGTAAAAAGGGAGGCTTTGAATAGATTGGGGTGGAGGAGGAGCGTGCGTAGCTGTGTTGGCCTCAGGCGGCTTGGTGCTGTGATGAGTTGTTAGTAGTAGTAGTATTATACCTATAAAAATGTATTAACCTATGTGAAATATTCGAATCGCTTCGGGCCACTGTTTTGAGAAGTCAGAGCGTTCCTGATGCTTTGTGAGGTATTTATTTGATGCCATGTCAATATGGGTAGACAAAATTACTTATACAACTAACTAATTTGAACTAACAAGATATAACTAACTAACAAAGACAGACATATATTTTTACTTTTTATACCAGCCATTAAGGAGACCAACTCCTCTGTGCGACGTACGAAGTACTGCGAATAGAGCCTACCTAACAAAGCTTAAAAGACCTTTTTAAAGGTTAAAGGCTAAAGGGAAAACTTAAAGAAAGTCGTTTCTGGAAAATTGAAACTTAACAGAAGGATACTTTGGAAATTATAGTAGTTTTTCTTAGAAAATTATCAAAGCTTCTATATTTGAAAACAGAAAATAGAAATAAAATAAAAACAAAAAAAACGATTTATTATGTACACGTTTCATGGTAGCCGGCGTTTACCCCCCCCCCCCCCCCCCCGGCAAATATCCCGCCCCCAGAAAATACCCCCCGCGGAAAACACCCCCCGTGGAAAATCCCCCCCCCCCCTGTGGAAAATATGGCTTTCCAAATTTGAAAATTTTATTTGAGTTTTTTTTTTTTAATTTCCGAAGGGGGAAGGAATTTTGGTACTTGTGTATTGTGTGCCAGTCACTCAAGTTTACGCTGTGTAAAATTCGAGAACACATCGGTTCTTTCGTTAGTTTCTTCGTTACTTTAGAAATAAATTTGGGCTATATATTTGCACATTAGGGGGGGGGGGGTAAAGTATAGCGGGACTGCATGTAAAATGTGTTCGGTACAATTATTCTGCATATTAGATACATAGATAGATAAGTGTATTTTAAAGCCAAATAAACGACAATGAACACAGTGGCTACAGGTGCAGTATTTTGACAGTAGTAACCTAGGTGCTGATTTGAACGATACATTCAACTGTACATTCACGCCTACATGAATATGCACTACAGTTTCACGTGCACATTGCAAAAAAGCGCGCAAACCTATAAAGTGGTCAAACATGTTTTGAAACTATAGTCAAGGTTGTATAACACAACCAGACTGGTTTTTTGGGGCAACACCTATTTTTTAGGGCCAATCAGAGAGAAAAATGGAACCATAATAATTATTAATATTATAAAACATTTTTTAAAACAGATGGGGGTGTGGGGTGTGGGGGTCAGTTTAAAAGCCTCAATAGCACTAAAATTTTTTTTTTTTTTTTAATGAAAATGAGAGCGAATTGCCAAAATCTCTGTGTGCAAGGGGATTCCCCACTGGTTCCTGCACATTGCAAAAACCGAGATATTTATTATAAATTTGGAACAATATCAATCTATGAAAATGGTTAACGATAACCAACATGTTTTCAACCAGATGGGTTTTTGAAGCACATTCAGCATGGCGTGTTTTATTTATTTTCTTTTTTTTTTGACACTACTGAAATATTCCAACTCTTGCATTTCAAGGAAAGAAATCCAAAATGAACTTTGAAAAATCAAGAGAATGTAACTTTTACAAGGTAAACCACGACAAAACACTACTGAAATATTCCAACTCTTGCATTTCAAGGAAAGAAATCCAAAATGAACTTTGAAAAATCAAGAGAATGTAACTGTGACAAGGTAAACCACGATAAAACACTACTGAAATATTCCAACTCTTGCATTTCACGAAAACAACAATTCAAAATGAACTTTGAAAAATCAAGAGAATGTAACTCTGACAAGGTAAACCACGACAAAAACACTACTGAAATAATCCAACCCTTGCATTTCAATGAAAGAAATTCAAAATGAACTTTGAAAAATCAAGAGAATGTAGAAATCCAAAATGAATTTGAAAAATCAAGAGAATGTAACTCTGACAAGGTAAACCACGACAAAACACTACTGAAATATTCCAACTCTTGCATTTCACGAAAGAAATTCAAAATGAACTTTGAAAAATCAAGAGAATGTAACTGTGAAATGGTTAACCACGACAAAACACTACTGAAATATTCCAACTATTGCATTTCACGAAAGAAATTCAAAATGAATTTTGAAAAATCAAGAGAATGTAACTGTGACAAGGTAAAGCACATTAAAACACTACTGAAATATTCCAACTCTTGCATTTCAACGAAAGAAATCCAAAATGAACTTTGAAAAATCAAGAGAATGTGACGGTGACAAGGTAAAGCACAACAAGACACTACTGAAATATTCCAACTCTTGCATTTCAACGAAAGAAATTCAAAATGAACTTTGAAAAATTAAGAGAAATGTAACTGTGACAAGGTAAACCACGACAAAACACTACTGAAATAATCCAACTCTTGCATTTCAATGAAAGAAATTCAAAATGAACTTTGAAAAATCAAGAGAATGTAACTGTGACAAGGTAAAGCACAACAAAACACTACTGAAATATTCCAATTCTTGCATTTCAACGAAAGAAATCCAAAATGAACTTTGAAAAATCAAGAGAATGTAACTGTGACAAGGTAAACCACGACAAAACACTACTGAATTTAAGTATGTTTCATCTCATTCGAAGACATGTAAAAAAAAGTTGAAAAAAATATATCATGTTAAAAAAAATCAAAACGAAATGGGGGGGCCAAAAAGTTGGAGGGAGGAGGCGCACTTCAAGTTGGGGATAGGGGACCTTTGGGGGGTGATGTCTCTGCTGGTTAGGGTCGTTGGTGCTTATGATCCTTGATGGTTCGTCCTCACATACACCTTAATACTTGATTTGCAAGGATATCTAAGGTTTGTTCTGAATTGCATTATTAAAATTCTTTTCTTGCCATCTACATCTCTCTTAGTATCAACTTTTAGTATACTATAACGTTAGAATCTATTTTAAATTGACAACACTGTTCAAACGCCACTTGTGTATTATACGGAACACATCGAAGAAGTAAAGCTATGTCAAGTCATAAGACCATTTTATCATCGTTAACCATTTCCATAGATTGATATTGTTCCAAATTTATAATAAATAAGGTATGAATTAACATATTCTTCAGGGTTACCTTAACTGCTAATCACTTTAACCCTTTTTTTCTCCCACCTTCATACGATTAATTCGCAAATGTTATCTAGCTCTGTTTTTTCCCTATTATTCAAATAATATAGTTCGTAGAGTCCAATTCGCGAATCCCTTATACTTTTTTGAAAATGTCAATCAAACAATTCTGATTGTAGCATCCAATTTTTTAATAACAAACTACTTTCGAGTTAAGGCAATTGTCCAAAAAATCAGAAATTAATATCGTTCGTATAGGCCAATTCGCAAATGCTAAACCCTTTTTTTTCTCCACCTTCATACGATCCAATTCGCAAATGCTAAACCCTTTTTTTAGAGCTATGATCGCAATGAATGGTACTTGTTATCTGAAAAAAATGCCAATTGCCAAAAAAAAAAATAAAAAAAAAAAATAAAACACGCCATGCTGAATGTGCTTCAAAAACCCATCTGGTTGAAAACATGTTTGTTATCGTTAACCATTTTCATAGATTGATATTGTTCCAAATTTATAATAAATATCTCGCATTTTGCAAAGTGCAGGAACCAGTGGGGAATCCCCTTGCACACAGAGATGTTGGCAATTCGCTCTCATTTTCATTAAAAAAAAATATTTTTAGTGCTATTGATGCTTTTAAACTGACCCCCACACCCCGCACCCCCATCTGTTGTTCAAGAATGTTTTATAATTTTAATAATTATTATGGTTCCATTTTTCTCTCTGATTGGCCCTAAAAAATGGTTGTTGCCCCAAAAAAACCAGTCTGGTTGTGTTATACAACCTCGACTATAGTTTCAAAACATGTTTGACCACTTTATTGGTTTGCACGCTTTTTTGCAATGTGCACGTGAAACTGTAGTGCATATTCATGTAGGCGTGAATGTATTGTTGAATGTATCGTTCAAATAAGCACCTAGGTTACTACTGTCAAAATACTGCACCTTTAGCCACTGTGTTCATTGTCGTTTATTTGGCTTTAAAATATACACTTATCTATCTATGTATCTAATATACAGAATAATTGTACCGAACACATTTTACATGTAGTCCCGCTATACTTTACCCCCCCCCCCCCTAATGTACAAATATATAGCCCAAATTTATTTCTAAAGTAACGAAGAAAGCAACGAAAGAACCGATGTGTTCTCGAATTTTACACAGCGTAAACTTGAGTGACTGACACATAATACACAAGTACCAAAATTCCTTCCCCTTCGGAAATTAAAAAAATAAAACTTAAATAAAATTTTCAAATTTGGAAAGCCTTATTTTCCACAGGGGGGGGGGGTATTTTCCACGGGGGATGTTTTCCGCGGTGGGTATTTTCTGGGGGCGGGGTATTTTCTGGGGGGGCGGGGGGTAAACGCCGGCTACCATGAAACGTATACATAATAAATCGTTTTTTTGTTTTTATATTATTTCTATTTTCTATTTTCAAATATAGAAGCTTTGATAATTTTCTAAGAAAAACTACTATAATTTCCAAAGTATCCTTCTGTTAAGTTTCAATTTTCCAGAAACGACTTCCTTTAAGTTTTCCCTTTAGCCTTTAACCTTTAAAAGGTCTTTTAAGCTTTGTTAGGTAGGCTCTATTCGCAGTACTTCGTACGTCGCACAGAGGAGTTGGTCTCCTTAATGGTTGGTATAAAAAGTAAAAATATATGTCTGTCTTTGTTAGTTAGTTATATATTGTTAGTTAAAATTAGTTAGTTGTATAAGTAATTTTGTCTACCCATATTGACATGGCATCAAATAAATACTTCGCAAAGCATCAGGAACGCTCTGACCTGTCAAAACAGTGGCCCGAAGCGAGTCGAATATTTCACATAGGTTAATACATTTTATAGGTATAATAAATAAATAAATAAGACATTAAATTCATGTGGCTCTTATAAAAGCCCACGGTCGAGTGTCCCTCTGATATCTATTAAGTATTGATGTTTGGTATGGAAATTAAATTTGAAAACCAATCTTATGAGAAAATCCATATTTTTTAAAATTTGTAAGTCAGTGCAGCTGTTTAATAAATCTGGCAAAAAACAATATGTAGAACAGCGGTGCCAATTAACGAGGAAATGGTGGGGACAGAATGTATTTCTAAGAATTTAGGTTGCAAACCTTGTCAATTTTTTCTTCTGAAAACACAAATAAATGTATTTTTTCATGAAAATCCCATAACTCGTTTGATCAAGGAAGAGGGGGGGGGGGGTGAAAATAAGGGGTAGAGGGTAAGTCCTCCACCCTAATCGACACTGTGTTTTTGAATATTTTGATAAACACTTCATTGCCACTTATATAGGGAAGCCAGTTTGATCTTTCTGGCCAGTTTGGTGGCTATAAAGCTAGGATTGTATATAATTAAATATTCACATACCCCGCAGTTACTCTTTCAGAAAAAACAAGACAGCATGTTTGGGACAATCAAGCAATAGAGAAAAAAAAATTAAATAACAATGAATTTAAAATAATTTCCTTGCGAGACTAAGATTTGAACCTTCAACCCTTTAATTAAGAAGCGGATCTAAGAATTTTCTGATCTTTTTTTTTCTAAAACACTGGCTGATGAGAAATAAGTTCTAAAAGTGATGAAAAGCACCAATCCTCTTAAAAATTTATTTTTTTGTATTTTTTTTACATATTGATTCTATAAACAGGGTCGTTACTAGCCGTTCTTATTCAAGTATATAGCTTTGAATCGTGACGCAGGTGAACTTGGGTTGAACTCTATCTACGATAATTCCTTAAAATCTGATAGAGAAAAAGTTTAATTCATCTAATGTAATTGACCTTTGTCCAATTGTTATTTAATTGAACGCCAATGAACCGGTCCAAGAAGGTCATGGAGGCTAGCTTCCGCCTTTGCTTTGAAAAGAATCAGAGAATTAAACAATATGTAGTTTTATTTTGTTTCATATATAAATTATTGTTTTTAATTGTTTTAGTTTAGTTTTACTACTGATGACGGTCACTGAATATGTGACCGAAATATCTGGTATTTTTTGTGAATTTCTATCACTGTTTGTTAAACACTGTCTATTAAAAGGATTTTATCCATATTTGAACTTTTATTTAAGTGATACTTTATTTAAATTTTATGCTTACTGTCTATAATATAATGAAATTTTAGCGCAAAAAGCTAGAATTTTAGGTCGGTCAATTGTATTTAAGATAAAGAAAATGATTTTTTTTATTTTATTCATCTCTTTAATTTCATTTGAAAAGTTTTGCTTTTTAAAATTTTTGAATATCAAGCTACTGCTGTGACGTTATTGCAGTTACAATACGAGACCAAAACTCTGTTTTTATAATAAGCAAGAGATTTCGCTTATGATTTCATTACGGACGAGATTAATTACCTTTTTATTTTTAGTATTCACAAATATCTAAATAAAAAATAACACTTTCGTATTGGAGAAAACCATTTAATCAATTTAACCAAATATATAATCAAACCTATATTTAATATCAGATGCACTGAGGAATGTTAAAAAGTATTTATTTTCTTGTCACTGGATACTTGCTGGATTATTATATGCATTGTAAATAAAAGCTATATTTAAAACTTCTAACCGTTTTTGTTTCAGGAGAAATGAGCAGTTTCCAGTAAAAGAACTTTGAACTTACAATTAAAGAACTACGCTTTCCAAATGCTTTAACCAAAGGACTAATACTTCCTGGCTCTCCTCAAGCCCAAATTCCATAAACAAGAAACCCTTGATTTTTTTGATCTGCATTCGAAATAATTTTCACGTATCTCTGAGTATCCTCTTATTTATCTAAGGCTTTGGCATTTATTGTAAAAGTCCTAACAAACGCTCTTGTCAAGATCCCTTTCAATGGTACAACTGCTCCTTCGACCTTCGATTTTACGGTTAGAAGTATAGATCTTGCCCATTTAGGGAAAGTTGAAGTAGTTTATTGAATTAGCTTCAATTAACTGCTGAAAGAGGTGACACTTTAAATTTTTGGTTTCAAATTACATGAAGTTGTGATAATATGGATGGAAATGGAAGCTTAAGGTGGTTTTCCAACAAAACGGGACTTGTTCCCCCTCTGCATCTGTATTTTCTGCATTGTCAAAACATTTTATTCTAGAGGAAGGCTAGGGGTAAATCCCGTCTCTATAATGTTCCAAAGAGTGTCTTACAAGTTAGAAATGTTTCAGTACAGAAATCCGCTTTCTGAGGTTTTAGTCATTAATCTTTAACAAAAATTATCCACCAACCTTCCTAAAAGCTATTGTGGAACTATGAAATATTGCACAACCACTAATCAGTACTACTTATACTACTATTGTTTTTAAACACGACCGTCGCTAATAACTCGTCTCACCATCAGGCTGCCTGAAGCCAACACCGCTCTGCCTCATTTTCTTCTACCCAATCTGTTCATAGCTTCATTCTTTTCTCCCTCCTCTAGGAAAGTGTGATTTTGTGCCTTAAAATAGCAGAAAACGTAACTTTTGCTGTGGTACAATCTCTGTTGCTACTTACATCTATAAAGGAGTTAAAAGAGGTCATTAGAGAGATTCAAAGGAAATCGGAATTGCATGGGAGGGAAGAAAATGAAATTCTCGGTAGGGAGCGTACTCAGGTATGTTGGCTTCAAACAGGGGCGGAACAAGGATTTGTTTTTAGAGGGGGGGGGCAAAATAGGTTGATCTGATAAATTTGCATTAGGAGCAAGTTTAATTAACGCAAACTTGCGTTAATTAAGTAAATTACACTACTTTAGACTACGTTAGGGGGGTTTGGGGGGGGGGGGGGGTACGCGCTCCTCGCCTCCTGGATCGGCCAAAGGCTTCAAAAGTCTAAAAACTGCAATGAGTTGTTAATAGTAGTTTTAGATTGTATTTGAAAAGCGATTTGTTTCCCTGGTAACCAAAGCAAAGCGTGATCTGCCCACCACGAGGTGTATTATAAGCATATAACAATTGCCAAAAGTTCCAATAATTTTGATTTAGTCTCTTGAATATTTTTTTACCACAAGAAAAACACAGGAGGGAGTATCAAGTGGAGGGAGTAATTCTTATTTCTTCAATCCTGTATTAGGATCTTTACACTCCTTTTGACAAAGTCCTGCTATTCCTCTAGCCCTAGATGGATGGCCAATAAGCACAGCTTTTGGCAACCTATCATCCGTAATTCGGATCCATAATTCGCATTATTCGTAATATACAATTTAGTAAACTCGGTAGCCCCAAAAAGTGGGATCAAAATTACTTTATTTGTGCAGCTTATTGTTTAAGCAAAAAATAAACTTCTTGTGGTATTTTTTTTTTTTCATTTTTAAATGGCTTTAGTGACTCAATCGCTGCTTTTGTACATCCTTTTAAAAGCTAAAATCATCAAAAATTGCTTTCATAGGAGAATCTTCGGACGCTCAAAAAGATGAATACTATGCCTTTATGACTCTGTATTCAGTAATCATGATCATACTGAAATCATCTTTAATGAAGAAAAAGGAATCAAATGTTTTTTTCACGCTCGAGGAGGTCCAAAATTTGGTATTGGCCATTCAGGGAATCGATGATGTATATATATTTTTTTTTTTAAAATAAACCCAATGTTACTTAAGATCTGAAGATAAAGGGTATTAGTTTTGAGATATTTTAACAGAAATGTATTTATGAAGATAGTTGAAATAAGGTTACAATGGCCCAGCTGGTTCAAATTGTTGGTTCGACATAGCACTAAGAAGGACTAAAAAACTGAGCTGTTCATACGATATATAAAAGCGGCAAAAATCCGAACTACAACTGCTTTATGCTGCTAAACAGACCCATGGAAAAAAGGAACAAAAGAATGCTGATACCGCGTTGTGTGGCAATAAACTGCTTCCAACTTGTTTTGTCTTCTGGTGAATATGTTCGGGGGTGCATTCGGGGTGAGGATATCCCTGTGTTTTCAGCTTCTTAGATTCTACTGTCCAAATTTGATAATAAAATTTTGGTGGCGGTTGTGGATTGACTGAAGTCCCAATAATTCAAGGCCTTTTCGTAAAAAGTATAGCTTCCCATCATAGTTTTACAAGCACGGATTTGTATGGCTTCAAAATATTGGCTTAGCCCGATGCTTAACTGGATGCTTGGGCCCCAAACAGGACACGCGTATTCTAGTACAGGCAGATCCTTGGCTACAAGTCATGTAGGCCAGTTTCATTGACTTCCCCACTTTTACAAGTGATTGTAGGGCAGCGTAGCCTTTGTGGACCAGCTAATTCACATGGCTCTTGAATCTGCAATCAGATGAGGAAGTAACATCCAGTATCTTTTCATTGTTTACAGGCTGGAAGAGGGGTGCTGGCTCTTGGAAATCAGTTTTTAGAGGGCTGAACCTCATTAACTTGAACTTCATTTTCCTTGAGAGTGAGACTTGCTAGTTCATGATGGGTGCGGAATATACTCGTAATGTTAGGGTCAAATTTCGCCACAGCAAAGTCTCCTTCAGGTACATTTTTCAGTAGGAAGGATTAATCATCCACAAATTTATATCTATCCTTGAAGGACCGAAGGATGCAGTTTATGACAGCCAGGAAAACAATATCAGAAAGCTTGGTACCTGAGAGGGGTACCATAGGTAATTGGAAGAAAATTAAGAGTTCGTGTCATTATTGTTCAAGGCAAAGTTATGTCTCCACATGTTCGATTGTTTATTTCATTGTTTACGAGATTTGTCGCGAGCATGGAGCGTGAGCAGTCTCATTCCAAGGGACTTGATGACGAAACTAAAGGGGAACTACGGTTTTGGCGTTTACTTGCGGGATGCTCCTAGAATTTTCTCCTGGCATTCTGAGGAATGTGTTTCAGTAAAAAATCCATTCAGATGCTTCTGATTTTTCTTGGGGACGCATTATAGGTTTTCCTCGGCCTGAAATAGTTACTTTGCGGGATTTTTGGGAAAATCCAGAAAAAATATATAGTAAAGGAAGCGTCTGCCTTGAATAAGGTCCTGTTCTCCCATGGATTATGACTGAAAGGTCCCGGAGTAAGTGCGTTCGTTTGAATACCAGATTTATCGTCACCATACAAATCGGGCACTTGATATGCCTGGCAGATTGAATTACGTGAAAAAAAAAGTTAACTAGAAATTGACAAACAGAAATCCAACATACCTGAAATCTGGAGGAGGTTTCAGCATGTCAACTGTAGTTAATTTCAAGCTGATTGTTTTAAGCTCTGCAAGTAAGTACAAATTCATGAAGTATTCCTGGCAAAATAGGAGTTGACCAAATGCCCTCAAAACCCCTATGCCTTCCCAAGGCCAGAACATAATTTTCACTTTACAGAAAAAAAATATAAATGTTTTTACTTTTATAACTTTTATAAATCAAATAATATTAACATTTTGATTACTAAATATCAGTATATGCATATTAAACTGACAATGCATATTCACTTGTATATTTTTCAGTAAAGTGAAAATTATGTCCTGGCCTTCCTCCTCATGAGGTTGTCATCCTCAAAGACCTAATTTTCAGAACTTAAAACTACGTTGAATGAAATGGCTGTCTCAAAATTTTTATTGGACGTGTTTGGGGAAAAGGTGGGCATGAGGGGGGGGGGGGGGGGGGGGGGGGTGGGGGGTAGTTGCCCTCCAATCACTTTTGACTATTAAAAACGGGCACTAACCCTTTGAATTTCCAATCGAATGAGCCTTTTTTGAAGTTTCTACGACAACACCTTCTATAAAAAACCTTATATGCTCCCAGGGCATAACTTACAATCCTTACCCTGAAGGTTGTGGGGGAGTGTCCTCTTCAAAAACATATTTACTATCTGGAAATCAACTACGCTGAACAAAATGGCTATCTCAAAATTTTGATTGGATGTGTTTTCGGGAAATGGTGGGAGTGGAAGGGGTGTTAGTTGCCTTCCAATCACTTTCGACTATTAAAAAGGGTACAAGCCACTCCAATTTCCAATTGAATGAGCCCTTTTCGAAGTTTCTGCGACAACTTCTTCGATACGAAGTGCCCTGCTCTAAAGGAAAAAAAAATAATAAATAATACATTGTGCCAACATCGTTCTTGTAAGCCCTCAGGGTATAATTTAAAACCCTTGCCCCTTGCCTTGCCTCCCGAGGGTTTTGGGGGAGTGTCCTCCTCAAAAATATATATTTTCTATTTGGAAATCAACTAAATAAAGGTAGTTATTTTTTCTCCCAGCTGAGCTTGACTTCCTTCCTTTGTACTTCTCCCGGCTCTGATTGCAGCTATGTGGATATACACTGAAAAGTTTGCTTTGTCATAAATAAAAAGGTCTGATTGTATTGTCAGTTTAATATACATATACTGATATTTAGTAATCAAAACGTTAATATTATTTGATTTATTAAAGTTATAAAAGCAAAAACATTTATATTTTTTTTCAGTAAAGTGAAAATTATGTTCTGGCCTTGGGAAGGCATAGGGTTTTTGAGCCCAAATTATGTTAATTTCTGCTCGTTTTGAGTTTGACTTGGTTATTTATTGTAATTTCTGTTCGTTTTGGGTTTCATTTATTTATCGATGCTGATTTGTGGTAGTTTCAAGCTTTGTAGATTATTTGATTTTATTTTTGCTTATTTTTTGTTTAATGGAGTTCTTTACTTTTCTTTGAAAAACTTAGTTTGTGGGAAAAAGTTTTTTTTAATTAATAAGTTAAAAGCTGTATTTTGACCATGTTCAAACTCGCGGCTTATATTCAGAGTTGGTATCTGACAACAGTGGCATTAAACACATGCTGAGGGTGCAATATTTAATTACAAATTTCTGCATGCGATCACTGAAGGCATGGTGAAGGATAGTGACGTTCTGGTCTGATCCTTTCAGAAAGATTAGTCTCAAAATCTTTATTTTAGGAAATATGAATTCCAAGATACATAATAAGTCTTTAAAACGATTCTCTGTGGTTTTTTTTTTTTTTTATGACACTAAAGTCTAAAGTTTTATGACACTAATGATCTTATAGATCATTAAAAGCGAATTGTTCATTAAGAATGTGAACTTTGTTATTTCATTGTTCATTTTTGGTCAACTCCATTCTGTACTTAAACTGTAAATATTTATGAAATTCCAGGCGTCTACAATCGATGAGAGACGAAAAGGGGCGTGCCTATTTGCCAGGAATACATCAAGGATTTGTACTTACTTACAGAGCTTAAAACAATCAGCTTGAAAGTCATCACAGTTGCCATGCTGAAACCTCCTCCAGATTTCAGGTATGTTGGATTTCTGTTTGTCAATTTCTAGTTAATTTTTTTTTTCACATTATTCAATCTGCCAGGCACATCAATTGCCCGATTTGTATGGTGACGATAAATCTGGTATTCAAACGAACGCACTTATTCCGAGACCTTTTAGTCAGGACCCATGAGAGAACAGGACCTTATTCAAGGCATACGCTTCTTTTACTATATATTTTTTCTGGATTTTCCCGAAAATCCCGCAAAGTAACTATTTCTGGCCGAGGAAAACCTATAATGCGTCCCCAAGAAAAATCAGAAGTATCTGAATGGATTTTTTACTGAAACACATTCTCGGAATGCCAAGAGAAAATTCTAGGAGCATCCCGCAAGTAAACGGCAAAACTGTAGTTCCCCTTTAGTTTCGTCATTAAGTCCCTTGGAATGAGACTGCTCACGCTCCATGCTCGTGACAAATCTCGTACACCATGAAATAAACAAACGAACATGTGGAGAACCTGGGCTGAGGGACATGACAGACCCTAAGATAGAAGGGTTTCCGGGGTCTAGTCATTTCATGCGCTTTTTTATTATCTTTACATGTATTCAGAGACACGCATGTATAGACTCACATATATCTTTACATGTATTCCAGGGCACTTCGCATCGAAGGAGCTGTCGTGGGAACTTCGAAAAGGGCTCATTCTATTGAAAATAGAAAGGGCTGATGCCCTTTTTTTAATAGTCAAAAGTGATTGGAAGGCAACTAGTCCCCCTTCCACTCCAAACCCTCCATTTCCCCATTATGTTTAAAAACTAAATGTTGCTTTAAGATTAAATCAAAATGCACTGTGATAATACTGATTCCCAATAAGGCATCTCAGCAGTATCCCAAGAACAACTGAGGGTATTATGTTCAAACTTTCGGGGCTACTTCTGCTCTTAAAATTTAACCAAATCCAAATAGCGTAAGTGTATATAAGCTATCAAAGAAAGTAAACAGATTTTTTTTGCGAATGGTATTAAGTTTTCCATTTCAGGTCATCTAGAGGAGGTATGAAACTAAATTAACACAGTACTATTTGTGTCCAGATTTTTATTAAGGGTGTATGTTGTTAAAAATTGCTGAAACTTTTTCTCCAGCATACAAATAGCAGGCCAAACTTTTTTAATTAATTTCTGTTCGTTTTATATTAAATAGTCTTTTCAGGGGAAAAAAAATAATACTTTAAATCTTTTCGTTTTTTAAGACTTTATAGTTTGGCCTGCTATTTAATATACATATACTGATATTTAGTATGTATTAAAATGTGGATGTTATTTGATTTATTAAAGTTATAAAAGTAAAAACATTTATATTTATATTTTATGAGCTTCTTTCCAAGAACATACTATTCTTGGAAGAATTGTTTTGAAAGTTAATAGTTTTAAAGTTAACTTCATAGATGTTTAAATTACTCTTTTTAGTTTCGAAAACCAGGCAAAATACGCCTTTTTATTTTCGGTATGACGAGATGCTTGATAAGTTAACGCAGATACAGGTCAACCTTAATGCCAAAACGTGTATCTTGACATGACAAAATCCATGTGTTCCACTTGGGAAAACGTAAATGATTAAACACAAATAGATAATAGTTTATTTTTATTACTACTCATAAAACAGATAAAATGGTTTACTTCCTGGTGATATTTCACAGAAACAAACTGGCATTCTTGTCGTTGAAATTTAGAAATAATGCATTTCTTAGTTTGCACAAAAGAAAAGACATTTAAAAATTGCCAGTAAACTAACTTAACGAAAATCTTCTTTGATATAGACCTTTTTATTTATGGAAAAGCAAACTTTTCAGTGTATATCCACATAGTACACAAAAATATATGTATATGTATCTTTCGACTATTAAAAAGGGTACTAGCCCTTTGAATTTCAAATCGAATGAGCCCTTTTTTTCAAGTTTCAAGGACAAAGATTTGAATAAAAACCTTATATACCCCCAGGGCATAACTTATAATCCTTGTACTGAGGGTTGTGGGGAGTGCCTGGGGAAAAGGTGGGCGTGAGAGGGGGGCTAATTGCCCTCAAAATCACTTTCGACTATTAAAAAGGGTACTAGCCCTTTGAATTTCAAATCGAATGAGCCCTTTTTCAAGTTTTTACGACAAAGATTTCGGTAAAAAAAACCTTATCTCTATGTGTATCTATGTGTATTATCTCTATGTGTGTCGTCTGTATGGGTATTTCGTCTCTGTGTGTTTGTCGTCTCTTTGTGTGTCGTCTTTGTGTGTTTGTCGTCTCTGTGTGTGTGTTGTCTCTGTGTGTGTGACGTCTCTGTGTGTGTGTCGTCTCTGTGTGTGCGTCGTCTCTGTGTGCGTCGTCTCGGTGTGTGTGTGTGTCGTCTCTGTGTGTTTGTCGCCTGTGTGTGTGTGTGGTCTCTGCGTGTTTGTCGTCTCTGGTTTATGTTACGTTATGTTAGGGGGTTAGTTGCCCTAAAATCACTTTCGACTATTAAAAAGGGTGCTAGCTCTTTGAATTTCAAATCGAATGAGCCATTTTTCAAGTTTCTACGACACAGATTTCAAAAAAAGCCTTATATGCCCCCAGGGCATAACTTACAATCCTTGCCCTGAGGGTTGTGGGGGAGTATCGTCCGCAAAAATATGTTTTCTATCTGGAGATCAACTACGCTGAACTAAATGGCTATCTCAAACTTTTTATTGGATGTGTTTGGGGGAAGGATGGTGTGGGGGAGGGGGGCTAGTTGCCCTCAAATCACTTTCAACTATTAAAAAGGGCACTAGCCCTTTAAATTTCCAATCGAATGAGCTTTTTTTGAAGTTTCTACGACAACGCCTTATTTACTAATCTTATATGCCCCCAGGGCATAAATTAAAACCCTTGTCCTGAGGGCTGTGGGGAGAGTGTGCTCCTCAAAAACATATTTTCTATCTGGAAATCAACTACGCTGAACAAAATAACTATCTTAAAATTTTGATTGGATGTGTATGGGGAAATGATAGGCGTGGGGGGGCAAGTTGCCTTCCAATAACTTTCAACTATTAAAAAGGGTACTAGCCCTTTGAATTTCCAATCAAACGAGCCTGATTTGAAGTTTCTACGACAACGCCTTCTATAAAAAACCTTATGTGCCCCCAGGGTATAACTTAAAACCCTTGCCCTGAGGGTTGTGGGAGAGTGTCCTCCTCAAAAACATATTTTCTATCTGGAAATCAACTACGCTGAACAAAATGGCTATCTCAAAATTTTGATTGGATGTGTTTGGGGGAATGATGGGCATGGGGGGGATAGTTGCCCTCCAATCACTTTCGAATATTAAAAAGGGCACTAACCACTCCAATTTCCAATCGAATGAGCCCTTTTCGAAGTTTCTACGACAACTCCTTCGATACGAAGTGCTCGGGTATGGAGAAAAAAAAAAACACATTGTGCCCACATCGTTCTTTAATCTGAGTAGTTATCCTCTATCTAAACAATCGGTTTTCTGCTAGAAAAAACCTAGCGATTTTGGGTTCGGGCATGAAAAGAGAAGGCCATTTCGAGACTTAGCCTATTTCGCGCTAGCGCTGCCAAAGTAAAGAACGATGTGGACACAATGTGTTTTTTTTTCCATACTCGGGCACTTCGTATCGAAAGAGTTGTCGTAAAAACTTCGAAAAGGGCTCATTCGATTGGAAATTGGAGTGGCTAGTGCCCTTTTTAATAGTCGAAAGTGAATGGTGGGCAACTAGCCCCCCCCCCCCCCCACGCCCATCATTCCCCCAAACACATCCAATCAAAATTTTGAGATAGCCATTTTGTTCAGCGTAGTTGATTTCCAAATAGAAAATATGTTTTCGAGGAGGACACTGTCCCACAGCCCCGGGACAAGGGTTTTAAGTTATGCCCTGGGGGCATATAAGGTTTTTAAAGAAGGCGTTGTCGTAGAAACTCCAAAAAAAGCTCATTCGATTGAAAATTCAAAGGGCTAGTGCCCTTTTTAATAGTCGAAAGTGATTGAAGGATAACTAGCCCCTCCCCTCCAACCATCCTTCCCCCAAACACATCCAATGAAAATTTTGAGATAGCCATTTTGTTTAGTGTAGTTGATTTCCAGATAGAAAACATATTTTGGAGGAGGACAATCCCACACAACCCTCAGGGCAAGGATTATAAGTTATTCCCTGGGGGCATATAAGGTTTTTTATTGAAATCTTTGTCGAAGAAACTTGAAAAAGGGCTCACTCGATTTGAAATTCAAAGGGCTAGTATTCAAAGTTTTAATAGTCGAAAGTGACTTGAGGGCAACTAACCCCCTAACCTAACCTAACATAAACCAGAGACGACACACACATAGAGACGACAAACACACACAGAGACGACAGACACCACACACACACGACAAAACACACAGAGACGACACACACACACAGAGACGACACACACACAGAGACGAAACACACACACAGACGACACGCACACAGAGACGACAAACACACAAAGACGACACACACACACAGAGGCGACACACACACAGAGACGACACACATAGAGACGACACACATAGAGATAATACACATAGAGATAAGGTTTTTTACTGAAATCTTTGTCGTAGAAACTTGAAAAAGGGATCATTCGATTTAAAATTCAAAGGGCTAGTACCCTGTTTAATATTCGAAAAGTGATTTTAGGGCAACTACTAACCCCCCTCTCACGCCCACCTTTTCCCCAGACACTCCCCCACAACCCCCAGTGCAAGAATTATAAGATGTGCCCTGGGGGCATATAAGGTTTTATTTGAAAGCTTTGTCGTAGAAACTTGAAAAAGGGTTCATTCAATTTGAAAACTCAAAAAGGCTAGTACCCTTTTTAATAGTCGAAAGTGATCTCAGGGCAACTACCCCCCCCTCTCACACCCACCTTTCCCCCAAACACTTCCAATCAAAAATTTTTAGATAACCATTTTATTCAACGTAGTTGAAAGTTTTGGAAATTATGTCTCTAAGGATGACAACCCCCTCCCCCCACAGCCCTCAGGGCAAGGGTCGTAAATTATGCCCTGGGGCATATAAAGTTTTTATTGAAAGCGTTGTCGTAGAAACTTCAAAAGGGCTTATTCACTTTAAAATTTCCTTTTTTAATAGTTGAAAGTGATTGGATAGCGGCTAACGCTCCTCTCACCCCCACCATTTTCCCAAACACATCCAATCAAAATTTTCAGATATTTATGTTGTTCAACGTAGTGGAAAGTTCTGGAAATTAGGTCTTTTAGGATGATAACCCCCCTCAGAGCCCTCAGTGCAAGGGTTGTAAGTTATGCCCTGGGGCATTAAAGTTTACATCGAAACTTGTTATAGAAATTTCAGAAAGGGCTCATTTGATTGGAAATTGAAAATTGCCCTTTTTAATAGTCGAAAGTGAGTGGAGAGAAATTAACCCTATTCTTACGCCCACCATTTCACCAAAAACATTCAATCAAAGTTTAGAGATATTTTGTTCAACATAGTTGAAAGTTCTGGAAATTATGTATTTAAGGGTGACAAACCCCCGAGAGCCGCAAGGGCAAAGGTTGTAGTTTATGCCCTGGGGGCATATAAGATTTTATAGATAGAGTTGTCGTAAAACTTCAAAAGGGGCTCATTCAATTCGAAATTGAGAGGACAAGCGCCCTTTGTAACAGTTGAAAGTGATTGGAGCGTAACTAACCTCCCTCTCACGCCCACCATTCCTCCAAACACATCAAATCAAAATTTTCAGATAGTCATTTTGTTAAACGTAGTAGAAAGTTCTGGAAATTAGGTCTTTGAGAATGACCTTAGGGTAAGGGTTGTAATTTATGCCCTGGGGGCATATAAGGTGCTTATAGAAAGCGTTGTCGTTTCCAAAAGTGCTCTTTCGATTGGAAATCGAAAGGCCTAGTGCTCTTTTTAATAGTCGAAAGTGATTGGAAGGCTTGACATTTTTATAGTAAAGATCGATGTGGGTATAATGTATTATTTTTTGTTGTTTAGACCAGGGCACTTCGTATCGAAGGAGTTGTCGTGGGAACTCCGAAAAGGGCTCATTTCGATTGAAAATAGAAAGGGCTGATGCCCTTTTTAATAGTCGAAAGTGATTGGAGGGCAACTAGTCCCCCTTCCACTCCCACCCTCCCATTTTGTTTAAAAACTAAATGTTGCCTTAAGATTAAATCAAAATGCACTGTGATAATGCTAATTCCCAATATGGCATCTCAGCAGTATCTTAACAACGACTGAGGGTATTATGTTCAAACTTTCGGGACTGCTTCTGCTCTTAAAATTTAACCAAATCAAATTAGCGTAAGTGTATCCAAGCTATCAAAGAAAGTAAACAGATTTTTTTTGTGAATGTTATCAAGTTTTCCATTTCAGGTCAACTAGAGGAGGTATGAAACTAAATTAAACAGTACTATTTGTGTCCAGATTTTTAAAAGGGTGTATGTTGTTAAAAATTGCTGAAAATTTTTCTCCAGCATACAAATAGCAGGCCAAACTATAAAAGTCTTAAAAAATGAAAAGATTCAAAGTATTATTTTCTTTTTCTCTGAAAAGACTATGTCAATATAAAACGAACAGAAATTAATTAAAAAAACTTTTCTATGAAATAAGTTTTTTTCAAAGAAAAGTAAAGAACTCCATTAAACAAAAAAAGAGCAAAAAAAAAAAAAAATAATCTACCAAGTGTGAAACTACCACAAATCAGCATCGATAAATAAATGAATATACCTATACTGATATTTAGTAATCAAAAATGTTAATATTATTTGATTTATTCAAGTTATAAAAGTAAAAACATTATATATTTTTTAAGTAAAGTGCAAATTTTGTTCTGGCCTTGGGAAGGCATAGGCATATACTGTCATGTATAAACTGTGTGAGTGTCAGAATCGCATGTTCAGAGCTATGACCCTTCCTAAACCCAAACTGAAGGTCATTAAAGCATCCCCTCTTATAAAAAAACTTCACTATACGGTTTCAAAGACATCGTTTCAATTACTTTTGCGAATGAATTACAGGCCAAAATACTGGCAAAAATTCCTTAGCCTGATCTCTTTAGTAACTTGAAAAAAAAAAAACCTAGATATTCAAGTACTCATTGGAATGGACCTTCTTTTAATAAACTAGCGCTCTATACTATGGATGGTCACCCTTCCATATATATGTGACCACCCTTTTCGGGAACAGTCAGAAATGTCATAGCTTGTCAACAGTAGCCTTAGGGATTAGATAAAAAAAATTCTGACTTCGCCGTTGCAGTTCCCATGCCGAGATTAGGGGAGATCCATCTTTAACTCAAGATCAAACTTTTCAATGTAGATATTAGCTTTTACCAGGGGACGGCTGAAAAGAAAAACTCATCATCAGCTTCTGAATCATTTTACCTACTCTAAAATATTTATTTTCTGGTAACGCCTCGTATATTTTCGTACAAAAAAACACACAAATAAGCCAATAGGGAAAAACATTGTATTTACGAAATCGGAATACATATTAAAGCTTGTGCTATTAATACATTCAAATCAATCTCTTTACACAAACAGTAAGAACAAACAATCAAGCTGAAATAACTAAGTAAAAATTACAGAGAAAAGGGGAAGGAATGTTTATACCACGGAATAAAAAGGTGTAAATACAGTGACCATTATGCTTCAACCTTAAGGTGCGAGCAAATTCCCATGTTTTAAAGACAAGACGGTTGAAGAAAGAAACAAAACAAAAACTGAGAAACTTCAAATCAAAAATCAATATAATTTAAAACATTTTTTTACTATTTTTTTTTTAATAGAAACAGTTGCTTGGATCAATTCTAAAAATTTGTTTACTGGGGTACGAAGGGACTCGCTCCTGGTATCAAACAAATTTTGTTTTTTCTGATTTCTTCTACATTTTTTTTTCGGCCATTTTACATTTTCAAGTTCCCCTTAAAATTAATTTCTGCAAACACCTGACATAAATAAAACCTATTATTATTATTATTACTGGTATAAAGACTTGAAAAGTGTATTTTTACTTTTAACAAATTCACCGATTTATTACAATAAAAATTTGGCGAATAATCATTATTACTGGTATAAACGCAAAAAAAAAACAGTATGCGTACTTGAAAAGTGTGTTTACTTTTAACCAATTCTTTGATTATTTTCTAATAGCTTATGTGCTAGAAAAGAAAAGCAGCTATGTTAGTCCGTGGTATTTAGAAAGGATCTTTGACAAATACTGCCATCCTAGGAAGGAGTGCCGTATAGATGGAATTTTACTCATCGAGCTACATATCTTCTCTAATATAAAATACAGGAAATCAAATGGAGTTGTCAAAATACTGCACCTGCAGCCACAATTGGCCCACCAAGATGATATTGATTGCTAATTACAATGAAACTTAGATGATTAAGTAGATAGAGTTAAGACTATCGATATTTTAGAGGAATTAGAACAGACTTCTGGGACAGAACTGGGAGTAGCTAGGCTTCTTTTATCTTTGTGTAATTTCACTTTCATCCTATTTTGAGCTTAGAAGGCCTTCTTTAGGTAATTGACAGGTTATACAATCTGAATAATAATAATAATAAAAAAAAAAAAAAAAGTCTTCCTTTTTGTACATTTAAGAACGGGGCACTTTTCCTTTAAGCTAGTATTGACAAAAAAAAAAAAAAACATTTTTAGGGCTACGTCGCAAATGGCAAAAACACTTTAAACATAAAAAAAGAAAAAAAAAAAACAAAAGAAAACAACAAAACAATTACAAGGCAAAGACGAAAAACAATAGTTTCCTTGTTAGTAAATAGAATCTGAATAATCTACATAAGACTTAGATTACTGAAACTCCAGAAAAAAAAAAAAGTTAGTTAAGCATCTGATCGGTATAGTATCTGACTTAGTAAAAGTCAGATGCTACACCTTGTATCTGGTATAGATACAAGCTTATAAATCAATAGTACTATGCTCGTATAAAAAAAAATAACCGAAACTTATGCCTATAATTAGGGTTACATACCCTTAGGACCTTCGTCACAAAATTAAATGGCTTTATGTCAATTAAATAGCTTATGCCATATATAAAATAAGGGCATCTGAAAGGCCTTCCTCTTGTAACATTTTTGTGTTGTTGGTTGGTTGTTCTGGATACTGGAGAGAGAAAATGTTGGATACAAAATCTCAAGCACTTATTTTGCACTTTTTATTAGCATATCTGCAGTATCGAAATTCCAGCGGACGAGACACAATACACAAATCAAGAAAGACTCGGAATTTCTTCTCCTATCTTATAACAGACCAAGCAGGGGAAGCAAGCTAAGTGCACCGATTGACCTTGATATTAGACGATAGCTTTCAATAAATAGTCTGGCAGTTGCTCTACATTGTTAATGATCACTGGCTCTCGTCAGCCACAGCCCAGGAGAAGAATTTCGTTGATTTTTGACTTTTTTAGACACCACAACTGCCAAACTATAGTGATATTGATGAAATCTGTTGTAAAAAAAAGAAGTAAAAAAACCCAAACTCGGAGTTTTCTAACATTGTGGTTTCACGCTTTACACTGATCAGACACAAGTAAAATTGTTGTCGCTAAGAAAAGTCTTTCCTGATAGTCTGTATAAAGAAAAGTTGATTTACATGTTATAGAAGAGTAGACCCAACCGGAATAGTTACTACACTACATAGCAACTTATCGACCATCCAAAACTAAAAGAGACTATGTGCATTTTGCTCGATGTCAAGTTAGACAAGCCATACGTAGTTACAGATTCCGTTGTAACGATTCGTGACATTTAAACAATTACTATGCATTTCCACTTGAGACACGTCCCTATATGAAGTACGACATGCAACGTTACAGCCCAATAGCTTCTAAAGAAATGTAAACAGGCCTGGGGCGTAAAGTGGGAGGAGGGGGCTAGATTTTATTTGCCGCTACTCCTAAATTTTGAAAATAGATTTTTTTGTTATTTTCAATAAAAAACCCATTTTCAATGAAAAAGAAAAAAATAATAAAGTGTTGGAGAAACAGCTCTGCACAACTATGTGAACTGGGACAATGCGACGTATCTAAGCTATCCGTTGGTGACTTCAAACAATAACGAACGAAACGATAATGGTAACGAACTCTGTGCGTTTTGGGCACTTTAGAAGAGACAGGGGCAACGATTTACGTGATAAGAAATGTAAATTCTCGATTTTTTTTTAATTTTAGATGACCGATGTTAGTTGCTCTTTTAGATATTTAAAACAATACATATCTCTTTTTATCCTTGAAGTAGTTATATTCTATCTTTTCTCCCAAGTCCTCATAGCCTTTATGACATGGATATTTAAAAACCAAACTTGCATCTAAACTATGAGGAACAAAGAAGGGATAAGTGAAAATTCCCAATTATGTAATTTACAAACCCACGTTGACAACAAACCAAAAAGGATAACATATCTTAATAGAATACCGATCGTGACAGACCCACTTTTTAGACATAATATCATTAGACCAGTTTATCAAGTAGAAATTCTAACGTAATTTGACATTAAACTTACAAACGAAAAAGATGAAATACTACCTTTTATTCGGCTTGTACAATTTATATGAAATCTTCGAGAAACCGTAAAATAACTCATAATTATGGAACTTACGACATTTTTGAAAAGCTTATAAAAAACCTGTAATCATAATAAGGAAAATATTCAGAACCCAAATTTTCCATTGGCTGAACTTTTATATAGAACAAAACGGCATTATTCAAGAAGTATTCAATTTATAATTTTTCCTAAGTTTTTGTTGAGTAGGATTACTTATTTCCTTTTCTGAACTTTATAGCGATCTCTGGACTTAGATTCGTACCCAAAATTTGTTAATGAAACATTCTAATTTTAGTATATTTTTTCTTGGAAAAACTCTTCTAAGTCAGGAAAACAAACCAAACACTATTTCCTAGAATGGCATGAATTAATCAGTAATAACAATTTCCAAATTTAACATTGTTGAACATAGTACACTTGTGAAATGTCGCGAAAAACTATTCTACTCAGATGAAAATATGGCACTAGATGCCAGCTGGCACTGAGGTTGTATGAGTTGGGGCCTCTAGTTCTTCGTGTTTCTTCATTCTTGCACCCTGAAAAGAAATGTAATTATAAATCAATCAATCAATTCGTTTATCACCTGTCAAAATAACGAGGGCCGAAAATCCATGACGGAGTATAAAAATAAGACATCGGGTGAACCCTACTCAGCTGGATCACCATAGCGGCCAGAGACGAATAAGCTTTGTGGATTATTGAATAAACTTTGAATTACTAAGGCGGATTATTTTGAAAGCAGACATTTATTTTGACTTATCATGTAAGGCGTCAGATACCGAACTCTATTAATTAAGAATAAAAAAATACTTGATTTTGTCAATATTAATTAGTGCAAACGTACAATCAGATGCTACATAGTTATATATTTAAAATCGTTTTTGTTTCTACTATGCGTCCTTCCCCCACTTCACAAGGGGAGCGCACTGACGCCGAAAAGCTCCAAGGAGGTAACAAGAAGTGTGAGAAATGGATAACAAAAGAAACTCAAGCTTCTTTCCAAGAACAAACTGGAGGCACCATTTAGCGACACACTGCACAATCATAAAGGTACTTCCATAAAGTAGAAAAAATAATAACGCTAAGCTGGTAAATAAGAAGAGAAAACAGTGAGGCCAGCCCATGTGTATCGTCACGTGACTGTAAATTTCAGGAATAGATTCCCAAACAACATTAGAAGTTCTGAATCAGCTTCTTCATTTAAATCGCAGGTCAAAAGGTTTCTTTTTTTATTTTTCCTTTAAACTTGACAAACGACAAAATATCCACATTTGCCAAAGAGCACTATAGGCAAGTGTGTGACCATGTTTATAGAATTAAACCAGTTCTCTAGACTTACCTAGCCCTATCTATTTGTGTAATCCAGTTAAATATTTGAGGCTTAAAAATTTACCTACTCGCAAGAAATTTGAAGTGCGACCCAGAAAAGAGATATTTAATTTAAATCCAAATTCAAGTAATTTAAAATCAAATTCAACTTAGCTGAATTCTGAATTCTATCAGTTCTGCTGGATAGCTTTACGCTACTAACGGCCAATCGGACACATACCGTCAGTAGTATCGAGGTTACATGTGATGCAGATGATATTTAGGATATATAGCCTAGACTGGAAGAAGAAATACGTGACATTCCGAACTATCAGTTTAATAATACACACTGATAAATATATAATATATTAAAACATACAGGTTAGACATACGAATCCCCACTAAAATCTTTATTTTGTCTACCGAAGTCACAACGCACATCACAAAGCAATAAAAACGCAACTAGCATTAATGAGTAAGCGCGCTTCAAAGGTATAATTGACAGTATGGTTAGAAAGGTTAAGTTTTATTCCCTGTTCCGATTGAGACAAACATAGTCCACTCAACCGTGTCAAATTGGCCCCCACGCCTTTTCTTCTTCTGCGTTTGAAATTTTAAAATCTTATCCATAAGTCTGGTAGCGTTCCTTCAGCTTTCAAGGTAGGGGTGGTAATTCCTATTCAAAAATCCAAATAAAAGAGATCTCCGATCTTGTGATTCTTATAGATCGATAACAGAGGGTTCTATAATGGGAAGTTTTTGAAATATGTACAAACGGTCTTTTTGAACATTTGGATGTGGCCTCAATCAAGTAGGCTTCAAAAGAAGAATGGGCTAATAGAGTGCTAGCCGCTCATTTTATGACTAGTAGTATAGTCAATCTAATTAATTTTAGAGGTTACCTAAAACATATTGCAACAGTTTTGATCTTAGTATCATTCAAACCGGAAAAAAAATTGTCTACAACACAAAAAAAAATGGCCAAAATCGGTCTAGGCGAAATTGACGTCTTGTTGTGTTTTATTTTAAAACAACGACTTTTTTTCTTTTAAAAAAATTAACTTGCACTTTAAAAAGTCTGTGATAGGTAAATCTGGCACATAGATCACGAATATAGGTTCAATTCTGTTTTGATTATCCCTGAGTCGTTTGACAGCTCCCCCCCCCCCCCACACACACACAAATAAACACACGCGAGATCAAACTTGCATTAGTATACGTTGGATATTACACGAAGTCGGATCCACGCTGAAAAGATTTACACTTCATATGCTAAAGTTTTAGGAAAAGTCATGTCCCAAGTATCTTGCATATTACCCCCCCCCGCACATCCAATCAAAATGAACGGTCTTCACACATCTCAAAATTGTCTGGCATCTGCAATGTTATTCAACGCTCTTGATGAGAATTATTCAATAGATGTGGTGATGCGCAAGAACAAGCTGAGCCATTTTTGCCAACATTTTCAAGGAGGCACACTTGTGCCTCTATAAAAAGGCGACCCACCACAATGTTAAGCGATTTCCGGTCCTAGCGGTCGCAGAGAGACAGCGGTAATCGCATTTTGTAGCCCAAGCTCAAACTAAGAAACGTGCAAAATTTCACCCCCCTCCGACTTTATCTTCATGGGTAAAAGTGGGCCGGAAGTTTCGACCCTCCGACCACAGCCCCCCTTTAACGTTGTCCGATTGGGTTGAAATTTAGAGGTTGAGCTTTCCTAGGGCCCGGGAGCTTATCCTCGAAATTTCAGCTCAATCCGATCA
>CM051274.1:23734411-23826911 GCA_027921565.1 Artemia sinica
CTCCTTCCCTGTTTTCCAAAAACCAAATATAGCCACTTAAAGTTCAAATTTTTTTTTTTTTGTTATCCACGCCTACAGGCCACAGTTGGCAACTGATCCGGGTGAATGAGGACTCATTCGAAGCAGAATTCGACCTGTTAGGGCCTTTTGATATTTTCAGTTTAAAAATTTTTTTTTTTTATTTAAAGGCTGCGAAAGCGGGGGGTTTGGGGGGCGGCAGCCCCCCAACTGTACCTTCTAATCCCTGTACGTTTTAAGGTTCGAACTTGTGACTCAGCCTCTTTAACTCTTTAGAAAACGTAGTTTTTTTCAAATAATAGTTTAAAAGAACGTGTAAGCAGTACACTTATTGATCAATTTTTTTGGCTTCTAGTTAACTTTTTACTAGATCCAAGGTAGGTTTTGCCAAGCTGAAATCAGAGCAAAGCTAAATAATGAAAGGACGTGATGGGTATGTCTTATTATGACCCATCAAAAGTAAGGATACATTTTATTGTCAATAAATAATTATCTCTACTAGAATGGTTGAGATGTACGGGGGATAACCGCAAATTTATAATCATACATACTGTATAATAATAATATTTTGTGAGGCTGTCAAAAGCATCTGAAAAAAATTGGTGTTATACTCTAAAGCAATCAGGTTCTAGCGCAAATGAAACCCGGTTTTACATACGGGAGGTTGGGGTTGCACCGGTCACTCAATTACTCAGACACCGTTTGGTGAAGAATGAATTCTACAAAAAATAGTAAGAATGTCATCTAACCTTCATGTCTCAAGGAAGAATTCTTAGTTAGGACTTAGTTAGGTAGTTCTTAAGTTCGGTGGAATTCTTAGTGTGGTAGAAGTCAATGATGATTATTTCCACAGAAGGAGCTGGAAGCAGCGTTGCAAAAGTAGTGCTTACACTAAGAGAACTCCAAACCCTTATGAGTTTTGTTGTAGCATTGATGTACGCTTCCAATACAGTTCCTCATCTTCTAAATGGTAAGACTATTTCTCAAGCACTACGAGCTCATACCATTGTAGACACAGCGCTTCACCCGATTCTAATAAATAAACTTGTAGACGAGGATTCAGATGCAGAACTTAAATTGAATACAAAACTTGCATTGAATACGGTTGAGCTTAGTGAAATCAAAGACATACACGAGAAAGTGATGAATGGACGAGCTTCTCCTGAACATATCTCCCAGTTTTCAAGTTTAAATGAAAGTCAAAGCTTCTCTGTCGAAAGTTAGAGTGGAGTCACGATACTCGAACAGGAAAAGTGTGGAAGCGGTACATGGATAGGGTTGCCATTATTCGAAATTTTCTCAGAGCTGAACGTACAGGTCAATGGACACTTCATTTGCAAACAGTTTCCGACATGCTCCCGTACCTCGCAGCAGCTGGTTACAACAATTACACGAAGTTGGCGAAGCTGTACCTACAGCACATGAACAGACTTGAACATACAAGCCGAACACTTTTCCAGTCTTTCGAAAAAAGCTTGCACGTTGTGAAAAGATCGGACAGATTTTGGGCCAGTTGTCTATAGATTTGGTCATAGAACAAGAACTGATGAGAAGTCTGAAAACGGCAACCGGATTGACTACAGGTAGAGGAATGAAGGAAGTATAGAGACTTCAGTGGGTAATGGGACGCCCAGTCTGTGCTCACGTTAATCTTCTGATGCAAGAACTGACGGATGTTTCGTATCACACAAGCGACCAACACAAAGAGTCTGGTATTTCAAGGCAGCAGAGGGACTACAGAGACACAAATAGGTACTGACTTTGTCTAGCGGTCTTCTCCTTTCGAGGTGATCCGCAAAGCCTTGCAACTGCTATGACTGCTGTAGAAAACGTGAACACCGACGAAGCAGTGGAAGTCAAAAAGAAGATTCTTGACGGAATGTAGGGAAATCTCTGAAGGAGCTTTCATTCAAACGGAAGGATCAGTCAGTGCTTATGACGGCAAAGCAAAAAAAACGGGGGAGAAGTCTACCGTTTAGATCCTCCATTGCTGTTTCAGCGTCTTCTAACTGTATCCAAAAGACTGAAAATGGACGAAGAATCTTCATTTGAATATGAACTTTGCTCCTATATCTTTCGTCGCTTTTTGATGATTCTGGCACGTTCCGAAAGGCAAATAAACCAGAGCTAGCAAAAGCTATCAAGCGAGTTTCAGAAATTGATACTACTGGGGAACATCTTAGTCTGACTTCCACCTACGTCCTAGACGGAGGCACTTTGCTTCAGTTTATCCCTGGTCTAAAAAAGAAGCATCTTCGGAAATCTTAGATCGACATTGGAACTATGTTTCGGCTATCCAAACCGTGTGACTGGACGGGAAGTAATGTTAAGCCCAGAAATGAGACTGGCCACCAAAAGAGTGCAAAAAGAATAACGCCAGTTTCATCAATGTACTTTCGGATTATTTACGAGGCAAAGGTCTAAGAACCATCCAAGCTAAAGCTGATGCTGACTTGCTTATTGTGCTTACAGCGAATGAGTGTTCGAAGACTTGGGACATTTTAGTTATCGCTGACGATACCAACTTGTTGGTATTTGTTACTTTATCATTGTTTTCCTGAGAACCACAAGGTCTACCTGCACAGCCTAAGACAACCACTTCAGGTGCAACTTGGGACATAAGACCATTGTTGAGAAGATTAGGACTAGAACCTGCAAACTGCTTCGTTTTTGCTTACGCAATTCTTGGCTGTGACATAACTTCCGTCTACGTGGACTTGGCAAAATGATTGCGCTTTAACGAGAGACAACGAACAGTTTAGAAAAAATCCTTCAACATTTTCTCGAATTGATGCTTCCAAAGAAGAGATTAAAGCAGCGGGAGAGGCTGCAGTTTCTACATTGTAAGATGGAAAATCAATTGGAAACCTTGACAGTTACCGGCACCGAGTCTTTCAGCAGAAAGTAGCAACGTCTGAAACCTTCGTTCATCCCAAAGATCTACCTACTACTTCAGCAAACAGCAAAATTTCACTCTGTCCAAGCCTATCTTCAAGTAAAAGATTGAATGTGGCTTCAGAGCCCTGCTCTTGATCCTGAGAATTAAGGTTGGAGATTCTAGAACTAGACCCCGGCGCCGCGCCGATGAGGAAAGACCGGCGGCGGCAGGGCCAAAAACAGCGTGCCACGCCACGCCGCCGGTATGATGTCGGCGGCGCGCCGCCCGGCGCGATCTCTGTTGACCGAAAACATTAATGTTTTCATCAGTCTTTCTCAAATCACAGCTTAAATTTACAACAGATTCGAGCCTATTCATGAGTTCAAAAATTCCCAAGTCACTGGCTGGAAACTGGTCTTCTTCGTTATTCATCAAGAGAATTAGAAATCTGGTAGAAACGAGATGGCTTTGGCGTTTCAGAACCCTTGCATAATACGAGTAGTTGAAGTATCTATTAGCTATGTATTCTTAACATAACTAATTATCAAAATTAGTAGTTTTTTTCATCGAGCATTACCGCATACAAAACTTCAATATCGTATCACAAAATTCGTCAGTTATCTGGGTAAAAACTTTGAATATAACTTTAAACTTAGAAGCTTAATTTTTTCATAATGATCTTTGCCTATATCTATTTTGTCCCCTTTAAAACAATTGAAATGTGTGACTTTGATATTGATTGTTTTTTGTTTTTTTTTTGCTCTTTTGGATGCCTAAAAAGCCTTCTTGTATTAAAAACTGGTTTTTAATAACAACTTAAAAAAAATACATTTTAAAATTTTTTTGGCTCCTTTATAGAATATATGTCATTAGGCTAAGGCTGAACTGCTGCTTTTTTATTGCATTTGGCTGCTCTTTTGGATATTATTCATTTTTTTTCGTTTGGGGATTCATTCCAAATTATAAACTCATAAATACCTAATATAAACTGCCTATAAAAGGAGTAAATTTATCAAACTGAAAAGTATATGATGAAAACTTCACATGAGAACACTTCAATTACAATGAAACAAAAAACACTTAATGGTTTATTCGGTATGAAGAAAAATAAAGTGCCAGCTATTTTCTTAGGTAAAAAAATGAAAAGCTCATCCGTTTTAAATGTAATTAAATTAAATAATAAGCAGACTGAAGTAGCTCCAGGAAGATGTTGAGATTTTCTTCCTAGTTCGTTACTTTTAATCCAAGCAAAATGTTAGGACACTTACAATCAGTTATTGAGTTTAAGCTTTGATTTCCAAATGCTCACAAAAATTACCAAATTTAAGAAAGTCGCAACAATAAGTCACCTGTGGCCAAAATACTCAAAGACTCCTCTTTGATCCCCACCCAGGCTCAAAGCTTCTGCTATGGTCATTTCCATGGAAATCTCCAAAGAGTTTCTTTTTAAAATAGCTTTCAAGCGTAGTTAGGGGTACTTAGCCTTTTTTGCTTCTCTTCAAAGCTTTGAAAAAAGTGTTATAATATTCCAAATGTTACATTTGTTATATTTGTGCATATTTTTGGTAATCATTTGTGGGGTGATCGAATTTTTTAAACCACTGTAGATACGTAAGAACGTTGCAACCTCTAGAACCCTGAGGTCATAAGACTCCTCCTTGAACCTCCAAAATTGAAAGCTTTTATTATGACCTGGCCTTTTAATGTAACTTGGGCACTGGACCAAGGGTGCCATTGTCACTCGAGCGCAACGTTAGGTGGGGATGTCGATATTGCTTTCGTCACACCAATTCGTTTTAGTGTGAATCTGCCTGGTACTTATGAATGAATGTTTTCAGAGTAAACCCGTTTCATCAATAAGAAAAAAACAGTTTGGGACGGATATGTCCCTCTCCCTTTGGACAATAAAACCATGCAAGTGCTGTATCAAGTATAATTCACGAAAATCTTGTTAATTTTTGTCAACTTTTCAACTTTTTGGCATCCCTGCTTTCAATAAAAAAAAAATCAAGGTACTATCACTTAAATATAATAACTCCCTATCCCCCCCCCCCCTGGATACCATCTTGATAGGATACCATATCTGCTTAAAAAAAAAAAAAAATTAACTTATTAGCACCCCTGCTTTAAAAAAAAATAGAGGTAATATCATTTAAATATGATAGCTCACTACCCCCCCCCCCCCCTCTGGATACCACCTTGATAGGATGCCGTCTCTGCTTTAAATTAAAAAAAAAAAAAACTTTTCGGGATCTCTGCTTTCAATAAAAAAAATTTCGAGATATTATCATTTAAATGTAATACCTCTCTACCCCCCCCCCCTGGATACCACCTTGATAGGATACCGTCTCAGCTTTCATTAGAAAAACAATTTACTTAATAATTAACTAGGTCACTATATGGTTCAAACAAACACGCAATTTAACGTTATCAGCTTAGTGTTCCTTGAAAAAAAATTGAGGGAATGAGTAAAGGGATACAAAGACAACAACAAAAAATGTCGAAATTATTCAGATATACCTCAAATTATTGGAAAACTGAGTCAGATTCGCCGTGGCATTCAATAAGATCCAAAGAATCTAATTAAAAGGGAGCACACACAAAAGCCAAATTAGGCCAGTAGCCTATGAAAAATCGCAAAATACCCAAGACAATGAACAAGTCCTAATGGGGGGGGGGGGCCTTGGTCTATCAAAATATTTCAATGGTTTTGCAGGGAATTTGATATCATTTTCTTCTGTCTCCACTTTAAATGAAAAAAATAATTATTTTTTTGGCATCCCTGCTTTCAAAAAAATGAGGTATTACCATTTGAAAATGATAGCCCCCTACCCCCCCCCCCCCCTATAAGCAATAATTTACAATTTATTTATGAATCATATTTTTGGGGTAACTTCCGGTTCGATCTTTAATTCCCTAACCTTGTACTTAGCTTAGTCTATAGCTCAATTTTGTCTCAATAAAAGGTTTTTTTTTGGGGGGGGGGGAGTAAAAATGTTTCAGAAAGAAGATTGTATTTTCTATCAGGCGTTCAACAATTGAGTATTAAACATTAAGAAAATCTTATCTAAAAACAGCAAAAAAAAATCTGCAAACTTATAATTCAGCTGTAGAAACAATCTGTCGGCTGTCAGTTTCAAAATCCAACTGAAGGCTGAAGCTGTATAGTAGTGAATGCGTTCTATAATTCAATTCAACTTGAAAATAAAATTCTTGACTATGAATGATGTAAGAAATAGCGATTGGGAAACTGCATTCGAAATAATTTAAACTCATTTCATAAAGACGATACTTTTTTTGTCAACATATTAAGAACTGTGTATATTGTAATATTTGCAATTGCATATTGCATCTGTCTGGTTTTTATGCAAAGTAACAAAAGAGACGAAAATTAATGAACAAGAGAGTAGTGAAGAATTATGGTATGCAAAGTAATATTTGGCAGGGAAAGTCACTGGTGATAAATCGCTAGGGGTGGCACCGTGATTTCGTGATTTTCGGGGATTTGGGGAACCATTTTTTTTTCGGGGAAATACCCAAAATTCGGGGATAGTGCAAGCCCTGCTTGATTTCTAATCAGGAAAATCGAAATGCTAAACCACACGAGAAGGAAAAGCTCTGACTTTGCAGTTGACGCAATAAAGAACTGCCGCAAAATTAATTTAAAGTCGACCGAACGCCGCCGCCTCTGCCGGCTGCGGCACGCCTGCGGCGCGCCGGTGACGTTACGGCACTTCGGCGGCGTTCGACCGGGCCTCTCGTCGGCCGTGTTCAATCGATCCACCGGCGCGGCGCTGGGGTTTATCTAGACCGGCTTGCTGTACCCTATCCTCACGGATGTTCCAGCGGCACCGAAGAAAATTCTCACCGTCATGAAGTGTGGTTGTACGGGATCCTATGATAGTGACCGGTGCAGTTGTCATCAAAATGGTATCGAATGCGATATCGCTTGCAAATATTGCAAAGGAACTAGTTGCTCTAATGCTCAGGTCCAAATCGAAGACTTGGATAAATGTGATGAATTTCCAATCTTTTTGCAATTTCAAATTATATATATATACCATCTCTTTAAACGAACAATAATTATATATTCATGTATGTATTTTTTATGAATGTTCGGGAAAATTGTATCCTGGGGCTTTCTGGCCTAAAAAACCCATATAAATAGGTAAGAAGTATGATAAAATTCGCTAAGAACTTTAATTTTGGATCAAAAGATGCATGTCATTGACGGCATATTTATGAATACATTCGAAAAGCATACATTTGCCTCTGTAGTGGTTGTATCTTTTTTAGTGTCTATGATGCAGGCAAAATAACACAAGAAACATATAATTGACAAGAAACATCATCTCATTGACGTCATCTTTACGAGCGTATTTCAAAAGAATAAATTACATCATCCCCCCCCTCCCAGGAGTGAATGTATCGTTTTTATATCTATGACGCATGCAACATTACAAAAGAAACATAGCTAAGCATAAAATGTCACGTGAACGTACCATAACGTGTCATTAAAGGAGTGAACAACATAGAATTGTGCTGTTAAAGAAAAAGGACAGCAAAAATCAGAACGAGTCAAAAATGAAAGTGAAGAAGAACGAAATATTACGTTAGAAGAACGACGATCTTTGGCGTTAACAAAATATGCGGCAAAACCCATTACAAACCTACAAAGATGCCATAAACTACACAACGGTTGATTAGAAATCATCAAAACCATCAACGTTAAATGGGTTCCCTGGGGAGCCCTAGATTTTCCCGAGGAAAGAATAGCAAACAAATATGACTCATTTGGAGGTTGCTACTTATAACGAGAATCAATAAATGCAAGCCTACCACATACTAAGTGCCGGGGCCGAACTTTGAAATTGGCTACATTGTTTTTTTTTCTTAACTGACAAATTGACATTTCTGACCACTAAAAAGATCTAAAAAGGTCACAACTTAAAGGAAAAATTTGTATTTTTCCCAGGGTGGCTGTACCGAACCTATGGTGACACCAAACACTTTGCCGACGATACTATAACACACTCAGCCATCCCAAAACACGACGACCCAAAACAAGTCTCCCTTCCCTGCAGATGAATCTTTATAAAATCAAAAAGTGGTCTGATACATGGATGATCAACTTAATGCATCAAAACACGAAATCAACTTAATGCATCAACACGTGATTAACTTAATGCATCAAAACGAAAGTCCCGGGAGGGTGTAAAGAGGAAGGCTTTGGATATATTGGGAGGAAGAATGTGCACTCAGGCGGCTTGGTGCTGCAGTGATTTGTTAGTAGTAGTTGTAAATACTAAAATTCGTAAATATTTCTGTCATTAAGAAATAGAAGCATAGCGCATTATAATAAAAAAAAAAAAAAAACTGAAGTTCAAAGTATTTTCATTACAAAGCAACATAAAGGAAAATAGATTGAAGCCGAGTGAGCATAGGGATGGGCCAATTGTGTACACTCGCCTCAAGGAGATAGGCTATAAATCGCAGATATAAAGAAGGCCACATAACGTGTGTGCATTACCACAGCTAGTGTAAATCTGGAAACCACCATGAATCGAAATTCATTTCAGTTATTACCAGCAAACCAAGGTCTAGACGAGATGAAAGATGGTTTCTTACAGTTTCTCATCTTGCACATAAAAAAAAATCCCTAGTGGGACCCCAAAAATCCCCCTATTCTAAAGGTGTCTAACAGCAATGACTTTTACATACCTGTTGCAACTTATAGTGATTAAATAATATCTTGATCAGCTGGGCAGCTTTGCGTGAAGGCATCAAGTTGATACATGGAAGCCATGTAACGCCAAAGGTTTTTCATGTCAGCTTGAATTTCAAAGTCCATAAAATATTTGCCTAAAAGAGAAACAACAAACATTATAAGGGAGAGGGTCAAATAAGAACTGTTCAGGCCATAGTTTTCACATGCATATCAAAGCACAATTTTTGGAATGTATGAGAATGAACCATCAAGTTTGTGCTAATAAGCTAACTTCTGCCCCCTCCCCCTCCTCCTAATAATCATGCATTAGTGTTTAACTAATTTTATTTCTAATTCAATCAAAAATAAGTATATGTTATTAAATGGGCGAATCTGAACCCGTTTCCAATATTACTGTTGCCACATATCAGGTCGAAACTGGGCACCGAGTTTGGAAATGCTCAGACGCAAAGAAAAAAACACTTTCAGAAAGAAACAAATTCAGGTTCCGGAATTAATTCTTTTTATTCTTTAATTCTTAAAGATGACTTTTCATATAAATTTGGAAAAACTAATTATCTGTGCAATTAGCAAAATTGCTATGACTAGTGAAATATTTATTTTATAATACGTCAAAAATTTTGAATTCTCTCAACAAAGGCCCAATGCGGTCGATCCTGTCAAAAAAACAAAAAGTTTAATATTCATGGGGGTACTGCAATATTCCCCGATGTCCCTTTTTTAAATTCTTAATGAATTTCGATCATCTTATATTTTTTCTAAAAAAAAATCAAAAAGGTCAGTTATTACTAAAGAGAATACAACTTAACACGAACAATTCATTTACAGTTGATTTTCTAAATAGGATTAGTTTTGTGCTTTGTCTTCACTGTTTTATAAATTTTTTTACTGTTATAAAGTGAAGGTGGCTCTTTTAATTTTTAAATTTATGTTTTTTAAGGTTTTTTTTCTATGATTTTAGATATACAATGTTATTTTAACGGTTTTATTGTCAAAGATTCCTCACGATACATACAATGGAGGAGCGGAAGTCTCTGTCAGTATATTCGAATTGTTTCCAACTATTTTTTCAATTGCTTATAATTTGCTATAAATTGCTTTCATCAAATCAAGAGAATATCATATATCAAGAAAAAGAATACGTCAATAAACTAGAAATAAAAGAAGCAAAGACCGATCTTTACAAGCTAGATTCTCTATCGAGGCAATTGTCTTCCGTTTTCAGGAAGGCGAGCCACTTAAACTCCAAAATAAAGTGTATAGGACATTAATAAAATCATTCCAGTTTTCGCGAAGGAAACAAAAATATCTATTGTTGTTGAGCAAAATTATAAGGCCAACCCTTAGAACTTAATAGAAATGCAAGTTATCTATATCCGCTTGTTTATTTCCTTTTACATTGGACTAAAAATAGAATAAGACTCACTTTTGCCAAAACAACAAAATAGATATATCTATGGGAAGTTTTCTTAAATTAAGCCAACGTTCAACAGATTAGCCTAATCCTAACTATTCGGTTTAAAACAGGCCGGTATACCTTCCAGAAAATTTAAGGCTGGGCCCAAAGAATCTTGAACATTTCTTAAAATACAGATTCTGGTAATTAAAATAAAACTCAATGCCAGTTTCTTTTTTTTTATTCTACTTTCATTTGCTTTTGCTCTAGCGTCAATGGCGCTAGTATTTTCAATTCCAATTATACCCCTCATGCAACTTCACGATCCACTTCTATTTAGTTCCCTGTTTTCTTGGTTTCAAACTTACAGTGTCAATTTAAGCGGGATTCCCCTCAGAGTTCTGATTTGTACCACAAAAAAAGGGAAAAAAAGAGTAGTTCTAAAACAAAATATCTATTTTCAATGACAAATTCGTATCAAAACCTCTCAGGGTTACCTCCCCCCCCCCCCCTTCCCGCTCGACTACGGCAATTCAAAAGAAGTCATGTGGCCTTTTTTATAATACTTTTGGGTTATGGTCCACCTAAAGAAATTAAACAAAACGTATCCGATTGTTAAATAGAATTTTTCCTAACTTATTTAGTTAACATAATATTTGCAAGTTACCAATTTTTTCTAAACTACGGTGCCCTCTTTTTCACTCACCAGAAATAGTGGGGAAATGGAACCTTTGATACCAAATTATTTTTCCCGTATCTCAGATACCCGCAAAAGCTATCCTTGTATACACAACCTGTCCCTAACACCTCGAAACACCCAAAACGCACCGTTCAAACCAAATGCTTACGACAAAACTTTAGAGCTACCGTAACAAGTCACTACACGCATTTAAGATTTAAGAAAAAAAAAAAAAAAAAAAAAAAAAAAAAAAAAAAAAAAAAAAAATCAATGAATACCAGCAACACGGATGTGTTGAAGTTTTGGCATCAGCTCGCAATCAAAGCAGCAAAGTGTGTCACCGGTCAAAAATCTACTGGATTTCTTTCCGAGGTGTTCGTCTATTTTCCTTAAATTATTGACCAGGGCAGTTTTGGATGCTTCATCTTTCTTTAGCAACATAATTTTGAATTTCTGAAAAAAAAGAGAGATAGATGAAAATTCCTTTGTTCAAGACAAGACATTTTTAAAACAAATACAAATTAATGAATGAAGATGACACACTTCTGGATGCTTTTATGCAATTTCTGAAAGGAACAATTAAACAACTAACCTACTGTACGTTTCTAAAATACCGAATTAACGGATGACATGAACAGACTTTTTATGCTTTTGTTTCGCAAGATAATTTTGAGTTTTTGAAAGCAAAAAAAAAAAAAAAAAAATACGTAAAACAAAATTCTTTGTCCGGAACAACAAATTTTACTATCTCTTATATACTGTATCTAAACTAACACCACATTAATACACACTAAAACCACTATTTTAAGGAGAATTTGAGATAAAATAGCAATAAAATTAAAAGGAGGAGCAATCATGTCAAAGCAATTCATTTACATTTTCTAAACAATATCAATACAATCATTACAATTTTTTTTTTAGCTCTGGCCCAAATTTTTTCAGCTCTGACTCACAGCAGACTTAATAGCCAGTAAGCACAAGTTTGTCCTATAGAGAATGCAAGATACCATTGGTTCGAGTCCCAGAAACGGCAGTTTTTCTTGTATTAAGTTTCCATTGCGTAGATACAAATTGGATTATAAATAGTTCTGATGAGTCTACACTATAAAACTGATTCTGTTTTACTTTACCAAACTTAAAAAAAGAGTCTTGTATGAAAAATTCAGTTTCTAAATTTTACAAAAAAAATATATTAATTGTAACATTTAGTTTATTTTCGTACAGAGATTTCTAAACAACGCAATGTTTTGAATACCTATTATGGGGTGTAATAACAAACATCTAACTGGGTTAAACCCAGTACCCATAATATTACACATAAATGAACATATTCCTTTGAATTACAACAAGTTACAAGTAAATAGAATTACTAAACTTAAGAGAAATTAAAAAATATTATGGATGTATTAAAGGCAAAATAAAGAAATATATCGAATGTAAATAAAGAAGTTATATTAAATGATTAGGCTATGTCGACTTTGTTTCAAAACTGGAGTTAGCAAGTCATTTGTGTGACTTGTTTCGTCTAGTTGAATCATTTAGTTTATTGTACCAAATGTATGTATGGCTAAACGGCTTCATATCAAATTATATTCTATTCTATAGCCCCTGATCCGTGGATTAGTGCTGAGTCATTTGCATTTCCAATGTTTAATCAACTCCATTTGTTTACATTCCTTCAACTAAGCTAAAAATGGGCAGAACTTAACATTGCCCTCAATGATTGACTTGCAATACTCGAGTGGCATATAGTAAGCTATATTTTTTTGATATTTTACCACTCTTCCAGTATTTTTATCTGTTTAATTTAACCTAGAGAAAATGAACATCAAACTGTTCTTTGGCAGAATTTGGCTCTCGGCATGGATGGTACACATTGACAAGAAATTAACTAGCCTTAACTTCAAAAACCTAGAGCAAAGTTTGAACCAGGTAGCTCTTTAGAAATTGAGTCAAAAATGTTGCAATTTACACAAGCAATTACGTACGGGATAGGTGATGATAGGTAGTATCTTAAGCGAATGTGTTTTTTTTTTCTAAGTATATTTGACAACACAGAGCAAACTTACACTGTAAACATTTTCAATTTTAGAAGCAACTTCTTTATCCTGAACAAATAAGTTATGGCCTCCGGGAACGTTCTTCATGATGTGTCGCTCAATTTTCTCATTTTCTAAAACTGCCAATCCATTGTCAATTAGAATGGGCGGATGAGTTGCTTCAAAATTGGTCCTGGGAAAGAAATTTTTTAGAGCTAGTACCTCAGGAACGTAATGCTAAAACCACTAAAAAGTTAATGAGGCGTTACTCCCCCTAAGGCCAACAAACTGGAGGCAAACTTGAAGGGAACGAACTGGGAATTTATGGAATTACTTTTGGGTGCACCAATCGTATAAAATGTGCAGACTTTCAGAATTGTTCCCATAATTTTTGTACAATCCGCAAAGTTTGCAAAGTTTGACGAGTTTAGCTTATCTAGCTAACGATATTATATTTTTGGAAGCATCACATTCTTCAGGAGCGTAAACAGGGGGTAGATTCTTCACAAATCTCAAAGTTCAGTGCCTTGTGCCTCTCAACCATTCAAATCTACTAATCTAAGCATTTAAAGCGGTAATTACGAAAATTACAATAGTTTTTTCCACTGAATATGTTTTCAGTAAAAAGAACCAAATGTTATACGTAAAGAACAGAGAGTTCTGAGATCAACTTATTACTCATTATCACTTCCATTATCGAACTTAATCAATAACACCAGTGTTAAATTTGTTTTCAACCACCTCAAAGTAGCCCCCACACTTAATTTTCAATTTTTACAGACAATTTCCAATTTTTGCACACAATTTTCTTTTTCTAACGGTCCATACATTTATTAATGAAAATACCTCACAATTTATTTCTTATCAAAGCCATATCTTATATAGCTTCAAAAGGAAAAAATCCAACATTCCGTGACTTGTTTATTTTGTCACACAAATAAGTAAGTTATCTAATTGTAATAACCATGATTTTACTAGTACAGAAGATAAGATTATTGGTGTAAGTTCTCTGAAACACGATCTAAATAGGAACTCACAAATAAGGCATATTAAGAATATATATTCTCCGACGTTTCCTTTTTAATTATCAATTTATTTTCTTGCATTTGACCAAAATAAATAATTCTAATGATCTGTATTCCTCTATGTACAAAACAAAGACGAATAAATAAAGTAAATATATGATCATTAATTCCCGAGAGGGTTAAAACCTTGAAGAAATGGACAAAATATAGAGGCAACGCTTTAGGGTTGTCTGTAATTAAAAATTCTAGTGCCCTTTTAAAAGGCCGAAAGTAAATGGAGGGCAACCAGCCCCATCTCGAGTCCAATTTGCGCTTTTTGAACGGCTTAGAACTTGGATTTGCTGGGCTAAGAGGGACACAGTATACAAAATAATTTTAGTTTGAAGAGATGAGACCCTTAAAAATAACGCCCGAAAAAGAAATTGAAAAACTTTTTTTTTTGATAGGCTTGAAACTCAAATCCTCAAATTTCTTGCTCCAGGCAGATCACAATGCACAAAAAAAAAAAAAAAAAAAAAAAAAAAAAAAAAAAAAAAAAAAAAAAAAAAAAAAAAAAAAAAAAAAAAACAGAACTTGGATCCTCCGAAAATTGTGCCCCAAAAAGACTGAAATACTCAAACTCAATGATTTTATTCTCAAAAGCCTTACACGGTCATGCCAGTCAGTGGCAGTTCTTGTCATAATAAAGACAATGCACTAAACATAAAAAATCACAGCCATAGTCATCGTCATAAAAATTTATATGTTGACTAGAAATACCTTTTATTAGGGAGACGGCGCCCAAAATTTGGGGCCCGAAAAAGGTCCAAAATCCTTTCTTCCCATTTAGCCTGGAACTTGAGGCTACAGAGACCAGAAGTTTTTGTATGAAGGGGTAGGGTGTTCGGGCCAAAAGTTTTATTGTCCCTGATTAATTTTAAACTCGCAACCACAAGTCCCCATGAGATCGCAAAATAGTTTAGAGAACCCACTCCTTCCCAAAAAACAAGTGGTCAAAAAAGGGAGCTAAACTTTCCCAAAAGCCCTCGGGTCACAAAAACAAACATGAAAGAAAAATATTGGTCAAAAAAAAAGGGAGCCAAACTTTTCTTTTTAGATCAAAACGTAAAAAGTGCAAAACGTAAATGCAAAAGCCCTCGGGTCAGGCGGACCCCAAAAAACATGAAAGAAAAATATTGGCTCCCCCCAAAACGGGCAGCCAATATTTTCTTCCCCGAACAGATTGAAACTCGCACCCATAAGTTTCATGGTTCCAGGGGAGCCCAATCCAAAAAAAACATTTGGGGGGCACTGGCTTCCAATAAATCGACGAAGGGATTTTAACAATTGGCTTGAAATTTAGATTTGAAATCTCTTGGGCCAAAAGGACCAACTCGATCCCCCTTTCTATACAGAGCGGCCAGAGAAAATTGTTTGCCCCCTTTGTTGGGCCCCGTTTTGGAGGGAGCCAGCTTTTTTTTCTTCCGCATTGGGGTCTCTTTAGATCAAGGACTTAAAGATATAAGCTTCAAGCTGATCGACAAAAAAAAAAAAAATTTTGACCCTGTTTTTAGCCCCATACCCCAAAACTATTTTCTCGTACAATAGGTTCCTCTTGGTCAAAGGATTTTCATCTGTAAGTTTCAAATTGATCAAGGACGAACAGTTTTTTGGTTCGTTTTAGGGTCCTCTATTCCCCTCTCCCATAGCAAAACATATGATCCTTTTGATTCAGTGAACAATTCTTGAGTATTTCAAGTCACTGGACCTCCGAGATCAAATACATCCCCCTTTCAGACTATAAAACTTATGTGTAAATAATTTGCAATATGCATCATATACGGCCCTTAGTGGCTCGAGGGTCATGTCATCCCCAGAGGCATATTTATTGGGCCTTTTGTCTATACTGACTAAAATAGTTATCTCAAATTTCAATGTTATGTCTTACCGGTTACCGAGGATCGGTAGATAAAAAGGAGACGAGGGGGGGGGGTCGTCCTCCAATCACTTCCGACTCTCAAAAAGGGAACAAAAAATTTCAATTTCTAATCAAATGAATAGAACTTCCAATTACTAAGAGCACTCCTTCCGTACGAAGTGGCCAAGAAAAGAAAAAAAAAAACTAATAAGTAATACACAAAAGGCACCTGGCTCTTTACCTAGGCAGCACTAGAGCACTGCCTCTGATTTATCTGCCAAAGCAAACAGTCAATGATAAATTATACATATCTCATATGGCCTATTGGCAAAATCTGATGCCAATTTACTTAGTACGGTGTGCAGGGAGGGAGGGAGGCTAACATTATTTAATGGGAGCCAATACATTAAGGTCTTGCTAGAGTTCAGAGTTGTGTTGGCTGGGGGTTGGCAGAAATTGTGGATTATATACTGGAAACCCGAAACTGGTGCGAAAAAGTTAAGTTCATGACCTCTGTAAAAATGTGAGCATTGGCCCTACCTCATAGCAAGGAAGAAAATCAGCCAGTTTTTCCCTTGTTTTCAGTGATTACTGTTCATCTTTGATTAAGGCTATATATAGGTAAAAAAAAATGTGTTCAGGAAATGCATTTATCTGCGTCATGTTTAATTTGAATAGGCAGGGGATTGTTATTTGGAAGGACGAATATGTTTGTGTTTGGCCTGAGAATAGATATTAAGGATAGGGGAGACTTGGGTTGTTTTGTTCCCCTCCGTTAATTAACCGAAGGGTCTGCGTGGTCCGGGCTCAGAATAGAGAGTTATTCTGATTCAGTCTGTCCGCGGAACAACGTTGTAGTAGACACGGAAGGAAAAACTTTGTATGGAGATGAGAAAAAAAGAAAGAAAAAGGTATTTGTGTGTCTCTGAATGCATGTAAAGATAATAAAAAGAGCCTAAAATGACTAGACCCTGGAAACCCTTCTATCCTAGGGTCTGTCATGTCCCTCAGCCCAGATTTTTCACATCTTCGTTTGTTTATTTCACGGTGTACGAGATTTGTGGCGAGCATGGAGCGTGAGCGGTCTCATTCCAAGGGACTTGATGACGAAACTAAAGGGGAACTACGGTTTTGGCGTTTACTCGCGGGGTGCTCCTAGAATTTTCTCCTGGCATTCCGAGGAATATGTTTCAGCAAAAAATCCATTCAGATGCTTCTGATTTTTTCTTGGGGACGCATTATAGGTTTTCCTCGGCCAGAAATAGTTACTTTGCGAGATTTTTGGGAAAATCCAGAAATAAAAAATATAGTAAAAGAAGCGTATGCCTTGAATAAGGTCCTGTTCTCCCATGGATCCTGACTAAAAAGTCCCGGAATAAGTGCGTTCGTTTGAATACCAGATTTATCGTCACCATACAAATCGGGCACTTGATGTGCCTGGCAGATAGAATAATGGGAAAAAAAAAGTTAACTAGAAATCGACAAACAGAAATCCAATATACCTGAAATCTGGAGGAGGCTTCAGCATGTCAACTGTGGTGACTTTCAAGCTGATTGTTTTAAGCTCTGCAAGTAAGTACAAATCCATGAAGTATTCCTGACAAAATAGGCAGGCCCCTTTTCGTCTCCCATCGATTGTAGACGCCTGGAATTTCATAAATATTTACAGTTTAAATACAGAATGGAGTTGACCAAAAATGAACAATGAAATGACAAAGTTGTCATTCTTAATGAACAATTCGCTTTTAATGATCTATAAGCTAAAAGGTTTAAGGAATATGTATGACTTTTGTGTCAAACAGAGAATCGTTTTAAAGACTCATTGTGTGTCTCAGAATTCAATATTTCCCAAAATAAAGATTTTGAGACCAATCTTTCAAAAAGGATCCGACCAGAACGTCACTATCGTTCACCATGCATTCAGCGATCGGATGCAGAAATTTGTAATTAAATCTTGCACCCTCGGCAAATTTGTAATGCCACTGTTGTCAGATACCAACTCTGAACATAAGCCGTGAGTTTGAACATGGTCAAATACAGCTTTTAACTTTATAATTTTTAAATTCCTGAGATAGCGATATATCTTTACCAGACAAAATTAGTAAAATAGCGCTGTTTTTAGTGATGGGAAAGACTTTTACAATCATAATGAGTAAAAATCCCTTTTAGAGAAATGATATCTACTTTCGGGTTATCCTCTATTTAAACACTCAGTTTTCTGCTATGAAAAACTTAGCGATTTTGGGTTCGGGCATGAAAATGGGAAGGCCATTTAGGGACTTATCCTATTTCTACTGTTTAAGAATTTGGATTTTAATAAAAGTTAAAACAGTAATAATTAAAGGAAAAGTAAAACGAGATAGAAGTAATTTTAAAAGGATCTCTTGTTCCCTAAAAGCAAAATTAAGGATTCTAAATAAGCTCAAAAGAGGAAAATCAACAACAACAAAACAGAAAAATAAAGTAATTACATATACTTTTTAAAGGTATACACACTTTTAGATTTTAAAAGATGATACAAAATAAAGGTAGTTGTTTTTTCTCCCAGCTGAGCTTGACTTCCTTCCTTTATACTTCTTTCGGCTCTGATTGCAGCTATGTGGATATGCACTGAAAAGTTTGCTTTGTCATAACTAAAAAGGTCTTTATATCAAAGAACATTTTCGTTAAGTTTAGTTTACTTGCACTTTTTAAATGTCTTTTCTTTTGTGCAAACTACGAAATGCATTATTTCTAAATTTCAACGACGAGAATGCCAGTTTGTTTCTGTGAAATATCACCAGTAAGTAAACCATTTTATCTCTTTTATGAGCAGTAAAAAAAAAAAAATATTATCTATTTGTGGTTTAATCATTTACGGTTTCCCAAGTGGAACACATGGATTTTGTCTTGTCAAGATACACGTTTTGGCATTAAGGTCGACCTGTATCTGCGTTAACTTATCAAGCATCTCGTCATACCGAAAATAAAAAGGCGTATTTCACGCTGCTTTCGAAACTAATAAAGGTAATTAAAACATCTATGAAGTTAACCTTTACCAGTTGGTCCCGTTTGCAAAAGTATATCAAAATCGTAAAAAGCAGGGGAGATGCGCCGTGACTGGAACACAATTGTTTCAATCTCTGAAACTCAATGAGCCCCTCGCACAACATATAGATAGAAAGATAAGGGCATTCAAAGGCAAGTCGACATATTTTGAAGACAAAACCAGAGAATAAAATAGAATGGACTCAAAATTCAAGTACAAAATCATTAAGTAGATCTTCTTCTCTGAAATAGGACTTAATTAAAATTAGAATTACACATAATCAATTTAATATAGAATGGTCAAACGGTAATATTCGAAAGTACTATTCTAACGGTATATATATATATATATATATATATATATATATATATATATATATACTATATATATATATATATATATATATATATATATCTATATATATATATATATACATATATATATATATATATATATATATATATATTTATATATATATATATATATATATATATATATATATATATATATATATATATATATATATATATATATATATATTATATATATATATATATATATATATATATATATATATATATATATATATATATATCATATATATATACATATATATATATATATATATATATATTATATATATATATATATATATATATATATATATATGTATATATATGTATATATATGTATATGTATTTATGTATATATGTATTTACATATGTATTGTATATGTATTTATGTATTTTTTTTCTCGAAAACGGCTCCATATTTTTTCGGGAAAATTGGTATCTTGAGATATTCTCGCATTAAAAAAAACGATCTAAATAGGTCAGAAGTCTGAGGAAAATCGTCAAGGGCCGTAATTTTGGTTTTGGAAATGACGTCATGTACTATGTTATTACATCATATAAGCATTTCTTATGACATCATGTATGGCATCATATAAGAATTTTCTTATATGATGCCATGCGTAATATAAATAAGATTGTTGAGTTTCCAACGCAACAGTTATTTATACAATATAATGTCTGTTGAAAGGGACAAAAAACAAAAATTTGCAGTTGCAGTTACTATAAATGATGATTCTTTGGAACCAGCACCTGAACTATCAGACGTGATAAGATGTGACATTTGACAACGTGGAACATCAATTGTGACACCACTAATACGTGCAGCTAAAGCAAAGGCCATTGCTAAAAAGTGAGGGAGTCAAAAATGAAAATGGAGAGCAGCGAGTCAATGAAAATCAACCTGGATAGCGAGAATCAAAACGTTTCAAAATTGAAAATGATAGCGATGATGATTGGGTTTGGGATTTTGACATGGATAAGGTCATCGATGCCTACCATACCTTTGTCAAAAAAAAAGTTCAGCGATATGTATTTCATAATGACAAAAATAAGCCGAGGTGTAACGAAACAAAAAAACTGAAAATGATAGCGATGATGATTGGGTTTTGGATTTTGACTTGGATGGGTCATCAATATCTACCATACATCTGAAAATCAAAAATATGGATTGGATAAATCGGTGTCCACCATTTCCCCAAACACATCCAATTAAAATTTTGAGAAAGGCATTTTCATCAACGTAGTTGAAAGTTCTGGAAATTATGATTTGTAGGATGAACACCCCCCCCCCAAACGCCTCAGGGCTAGGGTTGTAAGTTATGCCCTGGGGGCATATAAAGTTTTTATGGAAAGTGTTCGTAGACTTCAAAAAGAGCTCCTTCGAATGGAAATTGAAAGGACTAGCGCCCTTTTTAATAGACGAAAGTGATTGGAGGGCAACTGACCCCCTCTCACGCCTACCATTTCACCAAACAAATCTAACCAAAATTTTTAGATAGCCATTTTGTTCAACGTAGATGGAAGTTCTAGAAATAAAGTTTTTGAGGATGACCCCCCCCAGCCTTCAAGGCAATGTTGGTGAGGTAAGCCCTGGGGGCATATAAGGTTTTTAATATAGAAAATGTTGTCGTATAAACTTCAAAAAAGGCTCATTCAATTGGAAATTGAAAGGGCTAGTGCCCTTTTAAAAGCCTAGGTGAAACTGATTGGAGGGTAAATAACCCCTCCTCTCACGCCCACCATTTCCCCAAACACATCTAATCAAAAATTTTGAGTAAGCCATTTTTTCAACGTAGTTGAAATTTCTGGATATTATATCTTTGAGGAAGATAGCCCCCCTCCCAAACCCCTTAGGGCAAGGGTTATGCCCTGCGGGCATAAAAGGTTTTTTATAGAGCGTTGTCATAGAAAGGTTTGAAATATTCTCGCATAAAAAAACGATCTAGATAGGTCAGAAGTCTGAGAAAATCGTTAAGAGCCTTAATTTTGGTTTAGGAAATGACGTCATGTACTATGTTATTACATCATATAAGTATTTCTTGTGACATCATAGATGGCATCATAAAAGAATTTTCTTAGATGATGTCATGCACAGCATAAACAAGATTGTAGAGTTTCCAACGCAACAGTTATTTATATAATATAATGTCTGTTGAAAAGGCCAAAAAACGAAAACTTGCAGTTGCAGTTACTATAAATGATGTTTCTTTGGAACCAACACCTGACCTATCAAACGTGATAAGATGTGAAAATTGACGACCTGGACCATCAATTGCGACACCACCAATACGGGCAGCTAAAACAAAGGCCATTGTTTAAAAGTGAGGGAGTCAAAAATGAAAATGAAGAGCAGCAAGTCAATGAAAATCAACCTGAACAGCGAGAATCAAAACAATTCAAAATTGAAAATGATAGCGATGATGATTGGGTTTGGGATTTTGACATGGATAAGGTCATCAATACCTACCATACCTTTGTTTAAAAAAATGTTCGGCGATATGTATTTCATAATGCCGAAAAATAAGCCGAGGTGTAACGAAGCAAAGAAATTGAAAATGACAGCGATGATGATTGGGTTTTGGATTTTGACTTGGATAAGGTCATCAATATCTACCATACCTCTGAAAATAAAAAATATGGACTGAATAAAGCGGTGGAATAAAAATAAGTTTTTGTCCACCACTTGAACAATTAAAAGAAACAAAGGTTTGGAGATATGTCTTTCATAAGGACAAAAGACAAGCCAAGGCAAAAGAAGAAGTTTTTGTCCCACCACCTAAACAATTAAAAGAAACAAAGGTGGTCGTCAATGCCTTCCATACCTTGTAAAATCAAAAACCTAGACTAGATAAATCGTTGGGAGAAAAAGGACCTTTTGTCTCACCACCTGAACAATCACAGGCAGCGCAATAGCGCTGCCTAAGTAAAGAATGATGTTGGCACAATGTATTATTTTTTCCCATACCAGGGCATATCGTATCGAAGGAGTTGTCGTAGAACCTTCGAAAAGGGCTCATTTGATTGGAAATTAGAATGGCTAGTGCCCTTTTTAATAGTAGAAAGTGATTGGAAGGCAACTAACACCCCTTCCACGCCCACCATTTCCCCAAACACATACAATCAAAATTTTGAGATATCCATTTTGTTCAGCGTAGTTGATTTCCACATAGAAATTATGTTTTCGAAGAGGGTGCTCCCCCTACAGCCCTCAGAGCAAGGCTTGCAAGTTGTGCCTTGGGGGCATTTAAGGTTTTTATAGAAAGCTATGTCGTAGAAACTTCAAAAACGGCACATTCGATTGGAAATTCAAAGGGCTAGTGCCCTTTTTAATAGTTGAAAGTGATTGGAGGGCAACTGACCCTCCTTAAATAGTGATTTTAGGAAAACTAACATCACTTTTGAAGACTAACATCACTTTTCATCTTAGATGAAAAGTTAGGAAATGATGCCTTTGAGGATGATACTCCCCCCACAGCCCTCAGCGCAAGGGTTGTAAGTTATGCCCTGGGGGCATATAAGGTTTTATACACAGCATTGTCGTAAAAAATTCATAAAGGGCTCATTCGATTGGAAATTGAAGGCGCTGATGCTTTATTTCATAGTCGAAAGTGATTCGAGGGCAACTACCATTTCCCAAACACATCCAATCAAAATTTTGAGATAGGCATTTTTTTTCAACATAGTTGAAAGTTCTGGAAATTAGGTCTTTGCCAGCGTTGTCGTAGAAGCTTCAAAAAGGACTCATTCAATTGGAAATTGAGAGGGCTGGTGCCTTTATTAATAGTCAAAAGCGATAGGAGGGCGAATGTTCCCCCCCCCCCCATACCCATCATTTCCCCAAACACTTCCGATCAGCATTTTGATATAGTAATTTTGTTGAACGTAGTTGAAGGGTCCGGAAACTATATTTTTTAGCATGACACCCCCCCCCCCCGCCACAGATCTCAGGGCTAAGGTTGTAAGTTATGCCCAGGAGGCATATAATATCATATAGAAAGTGTTGTCGTAAAAACTTCAAAAAAGGCTGTTAGGGCTGGAAATTGAGAGGGCTACTGCCCTTTTGCCCTTTTTAATAGTCGAAAGTAATCAGAGGGAGAATCCCCCCCCTTTAAGCCCATCATTTCCCCAAATATTTCCGATCAACATTTTGATACGGCCATTTTGTTCAACATAATTGAAAGGTTTGGAAATTATGTCTTTGAGGATGACAAACCCCCCCCCCCCATAGCTCTCAGGACAAGGGTCGTAAGTTATGCCCTTGGGGCATCTAACGTTTTTATAGAAAGTTTTGTCGTAAAAGCTTCAAAAAGGGCTCATTTGATTGGAAATTGAGAGGACTAGTGCTTTTTCATTAGTCAAAAGTGATCAGAGGGCAAATGTCTTCCTCCACACCTGTCATTTCCCCAAACACTTCCAATCAAAATTTTAATATACCCATTTTGTTAAGCGTATCAGAAAGGTCGGGAAATTATGTCTGTGAGGATAACAATTCCCCCCCCCCCCCCCTCAGCCTTCAGGGCAAGAGTTGTAAGTTATGCCCTGGGGACATACAGGGTTTTTATAGAAAGTTTTGTCATACAAACTTCTAAGGGGGCTCATTGGATTGGTTATCAGACGCTCTAGTGCTCTTTTTAAGAGTAAAAGTGATCAGAGGGCAGCTACCCTCTCCCCCCTACACAGACGTCATATTGTCCCGAAATGCGTCTAATAGAAATTTTGAGATAGCCATTCTATTCAAAATAGTCTAAATATCATATAACAAGGCTTTTGGGGTTGAAAAAACCCCCAGAGATTAGGGGCAAGGGTTGTAATTTATGTCCAGGGGGTATTAAAGGGTTTTATGGAAGGGATGGTTGTTTAACTTCAGAAGAGACTCAGTCTTTCTCCCTGAAAAAGACTATGTCAATATAAAGCGACCAGAAATTAATCAAAAAATTTTTTCCACAAAATAAACTTTTCAAAAAAAGTAGTAAAGATCTCCATTAAACAAAAATGAACAAAAATGGAATCAAATAATCTACCAAGCATACTACCACAAATCAGTGTCAATAAATAAATGAAACCCAAAACAAACAGAAAATAAAATAATTCAAACTCAAAACGAGCAGAAATTAATCAGAGTAGTGCTCTAAACCCTATGCTTTCTAAAAGCCAGAACATAATTTGTACTTTACTGAAAAAAAAAATTCTTTTAAATGTTTTCACTTTTATAACTTTAAGAAATCAAAAATTATTTAAGATTTTATGGAATAAGCATCAGCATATGTATATTGAACTGACATTGCACATTTTTTCAGTAAATTCATTTGAATTTTTTCAGTAAAGTACAAATCATATTCTGGCTTTTATAAAGCATAGGGTTTAGAACCCTACTCAGATTAATTTCTGCTCCTTTTGACTTTAAATTATTTTAATTTCTGTTTGCTTTAGGTTTCATTTATTTATTGATACTGATTTGTGGTAGTTGTATGCTTGGAAGATTATTTGATTCTATTTTTGTTAATTTTTGTTTAATAGAGTTCTTCACTTTTTTTAGTCTGAGTAGGGTTTTTTTTCATACCAGGGTGCTTCATAACGAAAGAGTTGTCGTAGAAACTAGGAAAAGGGCTCATTCGATTGGAAATTGAAATGGCTTGTGCCCTTTTTAATAGTCGAAAGAGATTGGAAGAAAACTAACACCCCTTCCACGCCCACCATTTCTAAAAACACATCCAATCAAAATTTTGAGATAGCCATTTTGTTCAGCGTAGTTGATTTCCAGATATAAATTATATTTTTGAGGAGAACACTCCTCCACAACCCTCAGGGTAAGGGCTTTAAGTTATGCCCTTGGGGCATATAAGAACGATGTGGGCTTAATGTATTATTTATTACTTTTTTCCTTCAGACCAGGGCAAGAAGGGCAAGAATTTGTCGTAGAAACTTCGAAAAGGGCTCATTCAATTGGAAATTGGAGTGGCTTGTGCCCTTTTTAATAGTCGAAAGAGATTGGAAGAAAACTAACACCCCTTCCACGCCCACCATTTCTAAAAACACATCCAATCAAAATTTTTTGATAGCCATTTTGTTCAGCATAGTTGAATTCCAGATAGAAAATATGTTTTTGAAGAGGACACTCCCCTCTAGCCCTCAGGGCAAGGGTTGTAAGTTGTGCCCTGGGGGCATATAAGGTTTTTATAGAACGCGTTGTCATAGAAACTTCAAAAAGGGCTCATTCGATTGGAAATTGAAATGGCTAGTGCCCTTTTTAATAGTCGAAAATGATTAGAAGGCAACTAGCACCCCTTCTACGCCCACCACTTCCCAAAACACATCCAATCAAAATTTTGAGATGGCCATTTTGTTTCAGGCAGTTTAAAGTTCAGGAAATTATACCTTTGAACAGGACACTCCCGCCAAAGTCTTCAGGGCAAGGGCTATAAGTTATGCCCTGGGGGCATATAAGTTTTATTGAAATCTTTGTCGTAGAAACTTGAAAAAAGGCTCTTTCAATTGGAAATTCAAAGGGCTAGTGCCCTTTTCAATAGTCAAAACTAATTGGAGGGCAACTAACCCCCCTCTCACGCCCACCTTTTCCCCAAACACATCCAATTAAAATTTTTAGCTAGCCATTTCATTCAACATAGTTGAAAGTTTTGGAAATTATGTGTTTAAGGATGACAACCAGTCCCCCCCCCACATCCCTCAGGCCGAGGGTTGTAAGTTATGCCCTGGGGGCATGTAAGGTTTTGTATAGAAAGCGATGTTATAAAACTTCAAAAAGGGCTCATTCAATTGGAAATTCATAGGGCTAGTGCCCTTTTAATAGTCGAAAGTGATTGAAGGGCAACTAACGCCCCTCTCAGGCCCACTATTTCTCCAAACACATCCAATCAAAATTTTGAGATATCCATTTTGTTCAACGTAGTCGAAAGTTCTGGAAATTACGTCTTTTAGGATAATAGCCCCCTCAGAGCCCTCATTGCAAGGGTTGTAAGTTATGCCCTGGGGGCATATAAGGTTTATATAGAAAGTTGTTGTAGAAATTTCAAAAAGGGCTCATTTGATTGAAAATTGAAATTGCCCTTTTTAATAGTCGAAAGTGAGTGGAGAGTAATTGACCCCCTCTCTCAAGCCCACCATTTCCCCAAACACATTCAATCAAAGTTTAGAGATAGCCATTTTGTTCAACGTAGTTGAAAGTTCTGGAAATTATGTATCTGAGGATGACAAACCCCCCAGGGCAAAGGTCGTAAGTTATGCCCTGGGGGCATAAAAGGTATTTATAGTTGTCGTAAAAACTTCAAAAGGGGCTCATTCAATGAGTAATTGAGAGGGCTAGTACCCTCCTTAATAGTCAAAAGTAATTGGAGGGTAATTAACCACCCTCTCACGCCCACCATTCCCCCAAACACATCCAATCAAAATTTTCAGATGGCCATTTTGTTCAACGTAGTAGAAAGTTTTGGAAATTAGGTCTTTAAGAATGACAACCCCCCCCCCCCCTTCAGCCCTCAGGGCAAGGGTTGTAAGTTATGCCCTGGGCGCATATAAGGTTTTTATTGAAAGCCTTGTCGTAGAAACTTCAAAAGGGCTCATTTGATTGGAAATTGAAAGGGCTAGTGTCTTTTTTAATAGTTTAAAGTGATTGGAGAGCGACTAACACCCCTCTCAAGCCCACCATTTTCCCAAACACATCAAATCAAAATTTTGAGATAGCCGTTTTGTTTAACGTAGTTAAAGTTCTGGAAATTATGTCTTAGAGCATGACAACCACCCTCACATCCCTTAGGGTAAGGGTTGTAATTTATGCCCTGGGGACATATAAGGTGTTTATAGGAAGCGTTGTCGTAAAAACCCAAAATGGCTCATTTGGTTGGAAATCGAAAGGCCTAGTGCCCTTTTTAATGGTCAAAAATGATTGGAAGGCTTGGAAATTTTATAGTAAAGATCAATGTGGGTATAATGTATGATTTTTTGTTGTTGTTGTTGTTGTTTAGACCAGGGCAATTCGTATCTAAGGAGTTGTCGTAGGAACTTCAAAAAGGGCTCATTCGATTGAAAATAGAAAGGGCTGATGCCCTTTTAATAGTCGAAAGTGATTGGAGGGCAACTAATTCCCCTTCTACTCCCACCCTCCCATTTGCCCATTATGTTTAAAAACTAAATGTTGCCTTAAGATTAAATCAAAATGCACTGTGATATTGCTAATTCCAAATAAGGCATTTCAGCAGTATCAGAAGAACGACTGAGGGTATCAAGTTCAAACTTTCGGTGCTACTTCCACTCTTAAAATTTAACCAAATCAAAATAGCGCAAATGTATCTAAGCTATCAAAGAAAGTAAAAAGATCTTTGGCGAATGGTATCAAGTTTTCCATTAGGGGCAACTAGAAGAGGTATGAAACTAAATTAAACACTACTATTGGTGTCCAGATTTTTAAAAGGGTGTATGTTATTAAAAATTGCTGAAACTTTTTCTCCAGCATACAAATAGCAGGCCAAACTATAAAGTCTTAAAAAAAAGAAAAGATTTAAAGCATTATTTTTTTTTCCCTGAAAAGACTAAGTCAATATAAAACAAACAGAAATTAATAAAGAAAGCTTTTTCCACAAAATAAGTTTTTCAAAGAAAAGTACAGAACTAGTAGTAAAGAAAATAGCGTAAGTGTATTCAAGCTGTACAAGAAAGTAAGCAGATTTTTTTTGCGAATAGTATAAAGTTTTCCATTTCAGGTCAACTAGAGGAGGTATGAAACGAAATTAAACACTACTATTTGTGTCCAAATTTTTAAAAGGGTGTATGTTGTTAAAAATTGCTGAAAATTTTTCTCCAGCATACAAATAGCAGGCCAACCTATAAAGTCTTAAAAAAAACGAAAAGATTTAAAGTATTTTTTCTTTTTCCCTGAAAAGACTATGTTAATATAAAAAGAACAGAAATTAATTAAAATAACTTTTTCCACAAAATAAGTTTTCAAAGAAAATTAAAGAACTCCATTAAACAGAAAATGAGCAAAAATAAAATCAAATAATCTACCAAGCGTGAAACTACCACAAATCAGCATCGATAAATAAATGAAACCCAAAACGAACAGAAATTACAATAAATAACCGAGTCTAACTGAAAACGAGCAGAAATTAACATAAGTTGGGTTCAAAACCCCTATGCCTTCGCAAGGTCAGAACATAATTTGCAGTTTACTGAAAAAATAAAAAAGAATGTGCATTGTCCGTTTAATATAGATATACTGATATTTATTAATCAAAACATTAATATTATTTGATTTATTTAAGTTATAAAAGTAAAAAAATTTATATTTTTTCAGTAAAGTGCAAATTATGTTCTGGCCTTGGGAAGGCATAGGAGTTATGATACTATGAGGATAATGATGCAGTAGGATTTACACTTTTATAGTGAGAGAAGGAGGCAATACCCAAACTTTTGTTTGTAGTGATTTTTGTTGGTTTCAAGCTTGATTTGCATATTCAATTTAAGTTTCACTTGTTTTAAGATTTATTTATTCATTTACATTAATATCTATTACATTTTTGTTTGCATTATTGTCTATTTAATTTCTGTGCGTTTAAGTTTCATTTATACTTCAACAGCAAAATATATTTTTTTTTTTTTATAAGCTTAATTTTCATACTCAGTCTAAGAGCATTACTCGCTTTAAGATCTATTTATTCATTTATATTATTACTTGCTGTATGTTTTTTGCTATGATTGTTTATCAAATTTCTATTCGTTTTGGGTTTCATTTATTCTTTAATAGTAAATAATTAAAAAAAACTTTTTCCACAAAATAAGTTTTTCAAAGATAAGTAAAGAACTCCATTAAAAAAAAATGAGCAAAAATAAAATCAAATAATCTACGAAGCGTGAAACTACCGCAAATCAGCATCGATAAATAAATGAAACTCAAAACGAACAGAAATTACAACAAATAACCGAGTCAAACCCAAAACGAGCGGAAATTAACATAAGTTGGGCGCAAAACCCCTATGCCTTCCCAAGGCCAGAACATAATTTGCACTTTACTGACAAAAATACAAATATATGTGCATTGTCAGTTTAATATACATATACTGATATTTAGTAATCAAAATGTTAATATTATTTGATTTATTAAAGTTATAAAAGTAAAAACATTTAGATTTTTTTCAGTAAAGTGCAAATTTTGTTACTAAATATCAGTATATGCATATTAGACTGACAATGCACACTCATTTGTATTTTTTTTTCAGTAAAGTGCAAATTATGTTCTGGCCTTGGGAAGGCATAGGGGTTTTGGGCCCAACTTATGTTAATTTCTGCTCGTTTTGAGTTTGACTCGGTTTATTGTAATTTCTGTTCGTTTTGGGTTTCATTTATTTATCGATGCTGATTTGCGGTAGTTTCACGCTTCGTAGATTATTTGATTTTATTTTTGCTCATTTTTTGTTTAATGGAGTTCTCTTCTTTTCTTTGAACAACTTATTTTGCTGAAGAAGTTTTTTTTAATTAATTTCTGTTCGTTTTATATTGACATAGTCTTTTCAGGCAAGAAGAAAATAATACTCTCAACCTTTTCTTATTTTTAAGACTTCATAGTTTGGTCTGCTATTTGTATGCTGGAAAAAAATTTTCAGCAATTTTTAACAACATACACCCTTTTAAAAATCTGGACACAAATAGTAGTGTTTAATTTCGTTTCATACCTCCTTTAGTTGACCTGAAAATAGAAAACTTGATACCATTCACCAAAAAATCTGCTTATTTTCTTTGATAGCTTGGATACACTTACGCTATTTTGAATTGGTAAGAGCAGAAGTAGCTTCGAAAGTTTGAACATAATACCCCCTGTCATTCTTGGGTTACTGCTGAGATACCTTATTGGGAATTAGCATTAACACAGTGCATTTTGATTTGATCTTAAGGCAACATTTAGTTTTTAAATATAAAGGCAAATGGGAGGGTGGACGTGGGAGGGGGATTAGTTGCCCTCCAATCACTTTCCACCATTAAAAAGGGCATCAGCCCTTTCTATTTTCAATCAAATGAGCCCTTTTCGAAGTTCCTACGACAACTCCTTCGATAAGAAGGGCCATGGCCTAAACAACAACAACAACAACAAAAAATCATACGTTATACCCACATCAATCTTTACTATAAAAATTTCAAGCCTTCCAATCACTTTCGACTATTAAAAAGGCCACTAGGCCTTTCGATTTCCAATCGAATGAGCCCTTTTTGGGTTTCTACGACAACGCTTTCTATAAACACCTTATATTCTCCCAGGGCATAAATTACAACCCTTGCCGTAAGGGCTGTGAGGGTGGTTGTCATCCTCTAAGACATAATTTCCAGAACTTTCAACTACTTTAAACAAAATGGCTATCTCAAAATTTTGATTGGATGTGTTTGGGAAAACGGTGGGCGTGAGATGGGCGTTAGTGGCTCTCCCATCAGTTTCAACTATTAACAAAGATACTAGCCCTTTCAATTTCCAATCAAATGAGCCCTTTTGAAGTTTCTAAGACAACACTTTCAATAAAAACCTTATATGCCCCAAGGGCATAACTTACAACCCTTGACCTGACAGCTGGGGGGGGGGGGTTGTCACCCTCAAAGACCTAATTTCCAGAACTTTATACTGCGTTGAACACAATGGCTATCTGAAAATGTTCATTGGATGTGTTTAGGGACATGGTGCGCGTGAGAGGGTGGATAGTTACCCTCCAATCACTTTCGACTTTTAAAAAGGGCACTAGCTCTCTCAATTCCCAATTGAATGAGCCCCTTTTGAAGTTTTTATGACAACTAACTATAAACATCTTATATGCCCCCAGGGCATAACTTAAAACCTTCGCCCTGGGGGCTCTGGCGGGTTTGTCCTCCTTAAATACATAATTTCCAGAACTTTCAACTACGTTGAACAAAATGGATATCTCTAAACTTTGATTGAATGTGTTTAGGGAAATGGTGGGCGTGGAAGGTGGGTCAATTATTCTCCACTCACTTTCGACTATTAAAAAGGCCAATTTTGATTTCCAAACAAATGAGCCCTTTTTGAAATTTCTACAGCAACTTTCTATATAAACCTTATATGCCCCCAGGGCATGACTTACAACCCTTGCACTGAGGGCTCTGAGGGGGTTATCATCCTAAAAGACTTAATTTCCAGAACTTTCGACTACGTTGAACAAAATCGATATCTCAAAATTTTGATTGGATGTGTTTGGGGAAATGGTGGGCGTAAGAGGGGGTTAGTTGCCCTTCAATCACTTTCGACTATTAAAAGGGCACTAGTCCTTTCAATTTCCAATTGAATGAGCCCTTTTTGATGTTTTTACAACATCACTTTCTATAAAAACCTTACATGCCCCCAGGGCATAACTTACAACCCTTGCCCTTAGGGTTGTGGGGGGAGGGGTTGTCATCCTTAAAGACCTAATTTCCAAAACTTTCAACTACGTTGAATAAAATGGCTATCTAAAATTTTGATTGGATATGTTTGGGGAAAAGGTGGACGTGAGAGGGGGATTAGCTGCCCTCAAATCACTTTCGACTATTGAAAAGGGCACTAGCCCTTTGAATTTCCAATCGAAACAGCTCTTTTCCAAGTTTCTACGACAAAGATTTTAATAAAAACTTATATGCCCCCAGGGCATAACTTATAACCCTTGCTCTGAAGACTATGGGGGGAGTGTGCTGCTCAAAGATATAATTTTCTGAACTTTAAACTACGTGAAACAAAATGGCTATCTAAAAATTTTAATTGGATGTGTTTGGGGAAAAGATGGGCGTGAGGGGGAGGTTAGTTACCCTCAAATCACTTTCGACTATTAAGAGGGCACTAGCTATTTCAATTTCCAATCGAATTAGCCCTTTTTGAAGTTTCTACGACAACGCGTTCTATAAAAACCTTTTATGCCCCAAGGGAATAACTTACAACCCTTGCCCTGAGGTGAGGGCATTAGGGGGGTTGTCATCCTCAAAGACCTAGTGTCCTGCTCAAATGTATAATTTCCTGAACTTTAAACTGCATGGAACAGAACGGCTATCTCAAAATTTTGATTGGATGTGTATGGGGAAATAATGGGCGTCGAAGGGGTGTTAGTTGCCTTCCAATTACTTTCGACTATTAAAAAGGGCACTAGCCATTTCAATTTCCAATCGAATGAGCCCTTTTTGAAGTTACTACGACAATGCGTCCTATAAAAGCCGCATATGCCGCCAGAACATAACTAACAACCCTTGCCCTGAGGGCTGTGGGGGGGGGGGGTTGTCATCCTCAAAGACCTAATTTCCAGAACTTAAAACTACGTTGAATAAAATGGCTATCTAAAAATTTTGATTGGATGTGTTTGGGGAAAAGGTGGGCGTGAGAGGGAGGTTAGTTGCCCTCAAATCACTTTCGACTATTAAGAGGACACTGGCTATTTCAATTTCCAACCGAATGAGCCCTTTTTGAAGTTTCTACGACAACGCGTTCTGTAAAAACCTTATTTGCCCCAAGGGAATAACTTACAAACCCTGCCCTGAGGGCATTAGGGGGTTGTCATCCTCACAGACCTAATTTCCAGAACTTTCAACTGCGTTGAACAAAATGGCAATCTAAAAATTTTGATTGGATGTGTTTGGGGAAAAGGTGGGCGTGAGAGGGGTCAGTTACCCTCAAATCACTGTTGACTATTAAAAAGGGCACTAGTCCTTTGAATTTCTAATCGAATGAGCCTTTTTTTAAGTTTCTACGACAAAACTTTCTATAAAAAACCTTATATGCCCCCAGAGCATAACTTACAACCATTGCCCTTAGGGCTGTGGGAGAGTGTCCTCCTCAAAAACATAATTTCTATCTCTAAATCAACAACGCTGAATAAAATGGTTATTTAAAAATTTTGATTGGATGTGTTTAGGGAAAGGTGGGCTTAAGACGGGGGTTAGTTGCCCTCAAACCACTTTCGACTATTAAAAAGGGCACTAAACCTTTGAATTTCCAATCGAATGAGCCCTTTTTGAAGTTTCTACGACAAAGATTTCAATAAAAACTTATAACCCTTGCCCTGAAGACTGTGGGGGGAGTGTCCTTCTCAAATGTATAATTTCCTGAACTTTAAACTGCGTGGAACAGAACGGCTATCTCAAAATTTTGATTGGATGTGTATGGGGAAATAATGGGCGTCGAAGGGGTGTTAGTTGCCTTCCAATTACTTTCGACTATTAAAAAGGGCACTAGCCATTTCAATTTCCAATCGAATGAGCCCTTTTTGAAGTTACTACGACAATGCGTTCTAGAAAAACCGCATATGTCGCCAGAACATAACTAACAACCCTTGCCCTGAGGGCTGTGTGTGTGTGGGGGGGGGGGGGGGGGAAGGGGAGGGTTATCATCCTCAAAGACCTAATTTCCAGAACTTAAAACTACGTTGAATAAAATGGCTATCTAAAAATTTTGATTGGATGTGTTTGGGGAAAAGGTGGGCGTGAGAGGGGGGTTAGTTGCCCTCCAATCCCTTTCGACTATCAAAAAGGGCACTAGCCATTTGAATTTCCAATCAAATGAGCCTTTTTTTTAGTTTTTTTGAAGTTATATACCCCCAGGGCATAACTTAAAACCCTTGCCCTGAAGACTGTGGGGGAGTGTCCTCCTCAAAAACATAATTTCTATCTGGAAATCAACTACGCTGAACAAAATGGCTATCAAAAAATTTTGATTGTATGTGTTTCGGGAAATGGTGGGCATGGAAGGGGTGTTATCTCGAAAATTTGATTGGAAGTATTTGGGGGAATGATGGGCGTGGGGGTGGGCTAGTTGCTCTACAATCACTTTCGACTATTAAAAAGAGCACTAGCCCCTGCAATCGAATGAACCCTTTTCGAAGTTTCTACGACAACTCCTTCGACACGAAGTGCCCTGGTATGGAAACCAACAAAATAAAATAAATAAATAAATTATACATTGTGCCAACATCGTTCTTTACTTAGGCAGCGCGATTGCGCTGCCTTTGATTTCTGGTCGTTTTGAGTTTGAATTTTAACATGTATTTGTATCTGCTGAACTTAAGTTTAAAATGGCCTTTACTTTTCTTTGAAAAACTTATTTTTTGGAATTTTTTTTTAATTAATGTCACATAAATGTCGAATATGTAGGAAATATAGGTCCGGTAATGTATCTATATTAATATATCTACAAGGGATATGATTGGGCTTCAATAAAGATTGTCGAAAATAAACGGCGTATGGTTTACAATGAAGCAGAAACTTATGTAGAAGGTCGCTGCATTACACCAAATGAAGCATGCTGGCGACTATTTAGTTACGATATCCAGAAAAAGAGCCATGCCGTTCAACGTTTAAATGTTCATTTGCCAGGGCGTTATCTAATGCAAAATATCAGCCAAGCCCAAGAAGATTTGATAGATATTGGACAACAAGGCTCAATGTTGGAAGCGTATTTTCGACACAACAAGGCGCTAAACAAATGAAAAACAAGGAATTTCTCTATTATTGGGAAATGCATGAACACTATAAATGGAATGGCATTATCAGTACATGGGAACAAAGAATCCGTCGATTACGGGTCTTTGGACGAATTTGCAACGTAAATTTTTCAGCTTTTCCCGAGTGCTTCTATTTACGAGTACTTTTGTATCATGTGAAGAATGCAACAAGTTTTGAAGATCTTAAAACAGTTGATAACGTTGTATATTCCCCAAATAAAAAAGCATGCCTGGATCAAGGCCTTGAATTCGACGATAAACAGTGGTTCGACGCGCTAGAAAAACCGGCACTGTCCAAAATGCCTTCTGTAATTCGAATACTCTTCACACAGATTCTTGTTTATGGTAATCCTGCAGATCCCAAATCTATTTGGGAAAGATTCAAAAATCAGTTGGAAGAGGATTTCATTTTGCATGCAAGACGAAATAATTTATTTAAAGATCTTGCAGTAAAGCGTACTTATCGTATTATTGCATCGAAGTTAAATAAGATGGCGATAGAAGGTCGAAATTTTAGTTTTTGGGTGGAAAGATACGGCATGTACAACATTGAGACCTATGAAAATGACCAAAGCTTGGAATTTCCAAATTCTAGTGAGTCATCTGTTACTGGAGACAGTATGGATCGGAAAAATGAGGTTCAATCCCGCTTTCTAGGGCTATAATGACAGAAATGTTGAGATGGCTAGGGGACATCCTGCAGATTAAGGATGGCAGATTTCCAAAGATTGTCCTTGTCGGACAACCGTCTAGGGCCAAACGAAAAGCAGATCGTCCCCGAAAGGGGCAGGAGGACGCTGTAAGGAAATATTTAAGGGAAAATAGAAACTTCTTGGGAGGGCGTAAAAAGGGGTTTTGAATAGATTGGGATGGCGAAGGAGCGTGCGTAGCTGTGTTGGCCTCAGGCAGCTTGGTGCTGCAGTGAGTTGTAAGTACTAGTAGTAAAAAAATCAACAGAGAGAAAAATCTCAATGAAAAAAAAACGAAACTGCGGCCAGTGGAAAGAAAAGACGAAAAAAGTAAAACAACGCGGCCTCTCTTTGATAGAAGGAACGTTTATATTAAATGAACATATAATAGAATTTAAATTTTTCGTCTTTTCTTTCCACTGGTCTTGCTTCTTGTTATTTTTTTCACTGAGATTTTTCTCTCAGTTGGTTTTTTGTCATGGCTGGCCAGTTCGGCTTAAGATATTTCAGTAGTGGTAGTAGCATTACTTTCACAGGTGGTTCTATTTTTCATTCACACAGAATATCTTATCTAATTACACAATATCCGTAAGTAGCAAATTTATAGCCTCCAAAAAAAATTCCTCTTAAAGACATCTATTTGGTTACTTTGACATTCAGTAAAAATCGCAACTGATATTAAGGGAACTCACCAGTTGGGAATCTTTGGGATATGAATTCATATTTGAAGTTGTCACAAGTCAAAATGAAAAATTTCTTGGGAACCAAGCCAAACAAGTAGAATCAGTACCGAAGTAAGATGGAGAAAAAAAAATGCTAGTACCAACCCATCTCTAGTATGAGCTAGTTATGAAAAAAATGAATCCACATATAGTTGGTTCGCGGGTTGGTACTATCGTCTGTATTGGAAAAACTTAGAAAAACTAATGGCCTGCTAGTCGGGGTGAAGGGTCGTTTTTATAAGCAAACACTTACTAAACTTTATAATCCAGTATTCGCACATCGTGTATTTTTTTTCATCGTTCCATTTTCGAAGATATCAAATAAAAGTTATAGAAAGCGTATCCGCGTGTACTTTTTCAGGATTTGTAAATATTTTCTTGGACCCCCCCCCCCCATGGTTCAGAAACAAATATATTATTCAAAAATATGAAATACTCAATATCACTATAAAAATGTATCAACATAATGATCGATGTCTTAGGTAATCTAGAGAAAATACAATCAATTTTCCCCTGAACTGTCACGTTTGATGGATAAATAGTTTTGTCGCCACAGCCTTAATAAAACTGAGATATTTATTGTGAGTATTTCTTTAGCTATATATTATCTGTTTATGAGCTATTTATTATCGTCCTGTTTCTCAGAAGCGTTATTTTGTATTTTTCAGTTTTCTTTTCGTTTATTTCCTATACTCATGTGTATATATTTCATATTTGGGTATTCTTGCATTATACGGGCCTTTACAAGGAAACCAGTCACGAAAACCCGTTTTTGACGGGTTAACCGCTATAGAGTAGGCAATGATAGCGTGGTTTTCATTGCGTATACGACATTTAAAATGTGGTTTTTTGGGGTTTAGGGTGGGGGGGGGGGGGGGAGGTACCTAGGTTAGGTTAGGTTACGTATTCAATATATGCTATGCTTTAACCTCCCCCCCCCCCCCCTTATGTGCAAATATATAGCCCAAACTTGTTTCTAAACTATTATATATTCATCGTATTTCATTTTATATCATTAGCATTAACCAAACTTGACTTTTTAGAAAGGCCCAAATAATGCAAGAGTACCCATATTTGTATAGAGGGTATAAATAAATTATTATTATTATTATTATATGCTGGTACATAGTGTACTTTTCAAAGATTTGTCCTATTTAAATCTTTTAACAAAGAATTGTTATCATAAACCTAAACAGTGAGAACCATTTCACCTTTGGGGAGAAGTTATGAAAACATTAATATTGCCTATTGGTTTTAAGCATGATGATATGTGTCGTACAGTACAATAAAAAAAATGAATATTTTTATAAACCATCAGGTCAATTAATAGCAGCTATTTATTAACCTGATTCTTTATAATTCGACCAAAACCAAGGAATTATGAAGACTTAATAGCACGCCAATTCTTCATAATTCCTTGGGTCACACCCAAATTATATCTGCGTACCAACAGCGGCAAGAAAATCACCCTGCCTAATTCCGCTTATGCCAATAGTCAAGAATGACGTTAAATTTTTGTTTATATAATGTAAAATGTTTTTTCCATTAATTCTTTAGGAGTTCCAAAGCTTCTTTGTATTTTAGGTGTTGTCATCTGTATATTTACCCATTAGTCATGTCGGAGATTTGCAAAGAAACACAAAAGCCACACCTTAGTCAAGCTATGACGATAGTGAAGTTGGCTTAAATTTTGCATTGTACTATGAGACATTAAATCTGCTTTGAAAAAATTAGAGATTGCAAGAAAATACTGATAAAGTTTAACGGTTACATGGCTCAGAAAACATTAACAGGGTAATGAGGAAATACTTCCTAGGGATATACTGATCATATCCAACGACAAAGCCATAAACTGTAAAGTGCACGCACGTTAGGGTCTCCTGTGGAAATTTGAAATATAATAGCCTAATATTGCACCTTCGTTTTCAACCCTCCCCTCCGTCATCGAGGGTTGAGCCTACGTGCACACGGCCAAACATTTATTAGTAGCTAATCCTGTCAGATGAAAAGCCTAAAAAAAGAGCAAGAGGAATTCCTCAGTTTTGACCTAGACTCACTAGGAGTTTCAAGCAATCATCTCCCCAAGTTAGGGAACATTAAATTAAGTAATATAGAATCTATTTATTCAGGTAATAGGAAGGATACAGTACGTAAGGCTCACGATGAATAAAAAAGCTTTCCAAGCCTTTCTTAGTTTGAGAACGTATTAATAATTAATGATTGTTACTCACTTTACGACTAAAAAGTGCAAGGTATCATTCATAGGGGTATAATAATAATAATAATAATAATAAAGTTATTACAAGCCAAAAAATGGGCCATACAGCACAGTATTCTTAAATACACACCACAAGAAAAATAACATAAATATCAAGTTTCACTCATTGATGTCAACGCTTCATTTACATAACTGCCTGATTGTCCTTGTCTGCAGGATCCCCGGGAAGTCAAGTTACCACCCTCAAAATATTTTCCCCTTAAAAGAGAAAGTTGCTGGCACTCGGCAAGAATATGGGCCACATCATCAATACCTAGGTTACATCTAAGGCAAGATTAATCCGCATCTGCATCTGGGGCCATCTTTTTTCTTTCATACCCTCTTTTCCTATTTTTTTAGTGGCAGGCAATTCGCTCAGATCCGAAACCCAGTCCTTAATGTCTCCGCCGGTAATCCTAGTTTAAATAATATTCAAATCCTAATATCTCTTTTACTTGGGAATAAAACTTCAACGTCTCAGATGTTTTAACTGCCTGAGTCCACATCTGGACTTCCTGGTTTTTTATTATTTCTATAATCTTAGCCAAACACGGCTCGTCCTGATATGAGGGTCCTAGCCCCTCATTCCAAATATAAGATAATCATATTCCATCTAAAACATTTTTTATTTGATGGCCACGATCTTTTACGTTTCGACCGTAGCATCTTCAGATAAGCTGCTTCTGCTAACCTATCTTCTGGCAGACTTAGAAGTTTTAGCCAATCTCGGATCATCTGTGCTATTCTGCTCATTCTCAGCGAAAATATTCCTAGGTCACCTTTTGTTGCCTGATTGTGGGTCGTTTAGATGAAATTTACATACAGTTACAGGAGAAGATAAACAGAATCACAGGTAGAGTATTTTTTACTGTATTTTTGTGCTTTTATTGAGGGATTTCAGTACCGATATTGGTACAAATAGGGATACTTAGTACCCTAGCTTAGAGAACTGGGTGCAGGCAATGAAAATAGTTACAATAACCTATTGAAAACCAATATGGTAATTGATAATAAAATTGCCCATGAATTAACATAGTATTCACAAGATGACAAGACGGCCAATCATATTGATTCTGCTATTATAAATCAAAGACTGGCAGGATCGATATAAGACACTAGGATATTCAGGAGTGCGTTATCGATGTTAAAGGTAAAGATTACGACCTAGTAATGCCTAGAGCTAACTTAAGGCTGAAATTTAGGAGAAGTGATTATCTTCCGGGAACTTGTGATATTAATAGACTCTGGGACGAGAATTTGAGAGGAACTTTCTGAGAACAAGTGGATACGGACCTGGAAAGTTTATAGGAGCGTGCGTAGCTCTGTTGGCCACCTAGTTGGCCTCTGTTGGCAATCTAGGCCATGTTGAAGGGGAATCATGGAATTAGTCATGGTCGGAGACCATCCCGGTAAACCCAACATTTGCTTTCTTCCTATGCTCGATCTTCCTTCAAGCGACATGAATTATATCCTTTCTACACTGACATTCATTGCCCGTCAGGGCGAACAGTACAAATTTATTCCGGTCGTAACCTTTGACAAGTCGTTGTGGTGGAAGTCCGTGAAGATTATTGCTGCAGAACGACCTGGAAGTAGCGTTACAAAAGTATTTGTTAGACTAAGAAGACTCCAAACTCTCATGAGTTTTGTCGGTGCCATTGGATCTTTGATGGATGGATCTGGACTAAAAGTGACCTTTGAAATGATGTACGCTGCCGAAAAGATTCCTCATTTTCTAAGTGGTAAGGCTATTTCTCGACCAGTGCAAGCCCATACCATTGTAGACACAGCACTTCACTCGATTCTGACGAAGGAGCTTGTTGACGCAGCGCTTCACTTGATTCTGATGAAGGAACTTGTAGACGAGGATTCAGTAGCAGAACTTGAATTGAATACAGAACTTGCATTGAATACGGTTGAGCTTAGTGGAGTCGAAGACCTCTGTGAGAAAATAATGGATGGACGAGCTTCTCTTGAGCATATTTCCAAGTTTTCAAGTCTCATGAAAGTCAAAGCTTCTCTGTCATCTCTTAAATCAGGCTAAAGTCACGAGACTCGAACAGGAAAACAGTGGATGCAGGCATGGACATGGCTGCCATTCTTCGAAATTTCCTGAGAACTGAACGTACAGGTCAATGGAAACTTCATTTGCTAAAAGTTTCCAACATGCTCCTTTACTCGCAGCAGCTGGTCACAACAACTATACGAAGTCGGCGGCTGTACCTACACCAGATGACATACTTGAACATACAAGCCCACCACTTTCCAGTCTTTCGAAAAAGGCTTGCACGTCGTGAGAAGATCGGACAGATTTTAGGCCAGTTTATCTCAGATTTGGTCACAGAACAAGAACTAATGAGAAGTCTAAAAACGGCAACCGGATTGACTAGAGGTAGAAGAATGACGGAAGTACAGAAACTTCAGTGGGTAATGGGACGTCCAGCCTTTGCTCACATTAATCTTCTAATGCAAGAACTGACAGATGTTTCGTATCACACACGCGACCGACTCAAAGAGTCTGGTATTTCATGTGAGTAGAGGGACTGAAAAGACACACAAATAGTTAGTGACTTTGTCGAACAGTCGTCTCCTTTCGAGGATGATCCCTTATCGCTTCGAAGCCTTGCTACTGGCATGACTGCTGCAAAAAACGTGAACGCCGACAAAGCAGTAGAAGTCGGGACGAATATTCTTGACGGTATGGTAGGAAACTCTGAAGGAACATTCATTAAAACGGAAGTATCAGGCAGTTCTTATGAAGGCGAAGCAAAAAAATCGGGGAGAAATACACAGTTTAGATCCCTCATTGTTGTTTCAGTGTCTTGTAACTGAATCCAAAATACTGAATATGGATGAAGGATCTTCATTTAAATGACATTTGCTCCTATCCTGCGTCACTTCCTGATGATTCTGGCACGTTCCGAAAGCCAAATAGACCAGAGCTAGCAAAAGAATATTAAGCGACTTTCAGAAATTGATACTATTGGGGAAAAACATAGTCCGACTTGCACCTACGTCTCAGACGGAGGAGCTTTGCTTCACAGGATTCCCTGGGTGAAGAGAGAAACATATTTGGAGATCATAGACGGACACTGGAACTACATTTCGGCCAAATTACAAAATAATTTCGGTTGGAAGAACAGAAGTATTATTGAATGTGTGGATGGAAATTCTGTGAGAATTTTGATCTTCTACATAACTTAAGCCATCATAACTTCTGAGACGGGATTTTCTTATCGGTAAACACATTACATAGATTTGTTTAAATATATTGAAGTACTTCATATAAATAGAAAAAGAAAATAAAACCCTTTAAAATTGGTGAAAACTAAGTTCCTTGCAGTATTTGCCACCCCAAAGAAATTTCCTGGCGGGGCTGATGATGATCTGCTTCGCTATTCACCTCTGTGCTGGTTGAAACGGGAATGTAACATTTTTGCTGTATAGCGAAACAATTTAATTAATTCCTACTCCCCCTACCTCTTTCAACATTTATCTGAAGCCTCGTGAAGAGTAAGCAGTTTGTCCATTAAAATTTGCTTTTTTAGGAATCTACCCTAACCCCACCTAGACAATGACTCACCCCCCTCATTATAGCTGATCAGCAATTACAGATCGCCAAACGTAGCCTAGTTTCATTACAAATAAAGCGAATTAACTTGGTTGAATCCTGTACTACCACCGTGTAGCATTGCTTTTTTACAACTGGAAAGCCTAAAATACAGCTATTCATACTTTTAAATCAATTAGCTTCTCAGAATTTTAAATTGATCGAAAATTCGTCCTCTTTGGGGTAAAGTTGTAGTTTTGTGCCCTAAAATAGCAAGAAAACAAGACTTTCCCCTGGTCCAATCTGTATGGTCACTTAAAAAGGAGCTTTAAATTTACATTTGAATGAGCGCTCTCCCAACTATCTTGGACCTTTGGTTTGATACAATCACTCCTGGGAAATAAACAAAACAAATAAACATGCATCGACGATGTGTCTTCTGAAACAAAAATAAATTCCACATTTTGAAGGTTGGAGCTTGAAACCTCTACGGAAGGGTTCTCTGATATGATGTGCCTAATAAAGAGCTTTTCAAGATCGCTTGCTTTTTTTTTGGGGGGGGGGGGTCCCTTTTCTCAAAAATCAGGCCAATTTTCTCAGATTTTTGGTTTTTGGGTGGGTAACAATAAACTGAAAGAATTATAAATATTTAGAATTAGCATAAAAAGCCAATACTGCTGGTGTAGCAATTGTCACGAAAATTAAATTTTTAGTTTTGGTGAATATTGGTCCAAGTCACTCTTTACTTCCAATTTTTTTTTCACAAACTATTTGATAAGATTATCTTGTGACGAAAATTGTTTTGAACTTGTTCCTTTTTTTTAGTTGAATAGGACAATAAAAAGGAAGAGGGTCAATTTGACAGCTGGATAAGTTTAAATTTAGTTTTTCTTTCGCTATTCTATTTTTTTTTTCTTAATGTATGACTATATAACGGATTTAAGTTCGAGGGGAAGAATTGTCCAGTTATGAAAGAGGTATATTTTACATGGCCGTTAGAAAATCAAAACGTGGTATCTAAGATGATTTTTTAGTATCTCTACTCCTTGTGTAAACTATTCTAAGGCGTAGGAAATTGTATGAAGGCAAGTCTACATCTGTTATATCTACGAAAGCAATCTTTCTGTAATTTTGGTTTGAGTTTGATTTTCTTTTAAAATTAAATGCATAATAATTAAATATATTATTAGTTAAACAAATTGATCATTTTGCCATGAATCCTTGCGGTTTAAATTTACTTTACTTTGTTTCATTTTCCAGGCAATTTAATTGCTCTTTTTATTTGAGAGTTCTTTCCTAAAAGTATCTAAAAAATAAACTTATTCCTACGAAAAAAAATTCCTGAAATATATTCCATGTCACCCAACCACCCCTGATATTTTGGCGTTTGCCCCCCCCCCCACTGGAAAATTTTCTGCCGGCACCCTTGGTTGTAAGGGATTCTGTGAGTGACAGGTGCAGCTGCCATCGAAATGGCATCGAATACGACATTCTTGCAAATCTTGCAAAGGAACTAGTTGCTCTACTGCTCGGGCCCAAATCGAAGATGAAGACATGGGATAAATAGGACGAATCTCCAATTATTTTGCAATTTCAAATTATCTTTGATTTTTTGTTCAGGTTAAAACCAATGATTTAGCTAGTTGTGAGAAGTTGTTCATTGGATTCTTAAAGTTTGGGGTGGTCACGTTTAGGGTGGAGGGGTGAATTGACAAGGACGTGACTTCTTTTCTGCATTAGCAGTCCAATTTTTTCTGTATGAATTCAACTTCGTGTAATGTTGTTCTCACATCTATATCAACGCTTGATTTATGGGCGGGATGCGGAGGAGGGGACCGAGCATGAGCATTCAAAAAAAAACAAAGTGCATACAGGTGATCTATGTACCAGATTTACATATTACTGGCTTTCTATACGTGCAAATTAAGTCACTGCTGCCACTGCTTTGTTTAAACTAAACCCATTTTTTCTCTCTTAAACTCTCTCTTGCAAATTAAATTGTGTCTAAAAAGTCATCATTTTAGAAGAAAAGACGAAAGATGGTCAATTTCGCCTCGTCCGATTTTGGCCGCTTTTTTTTTATAAATGTTGTAGACAATTTTTTCCCGGTTCGAATTGTACCAAAATCAAAACTGTTGCAATTTGTTTGAGGTTAAACCTTAGATTGACTGAACTATTAATTTAGAAGCTCAGGCATTTTTTCACCCTAGATTTAGCCTGAACAAGATCAGCAAAGAAATGGGCAACTTTCGGGGAATTGGAACAAATGCAACGCTCCGGCGAATTTGAATTAGCTGCTGTATGAAGATATAACATAATTTCTTCAAAGTAGAAGTTTTAGAACTTCCTGCCGTTCGTTAAATTCCAGTTTCATTAGTGTCAGCATTTACTAAGTTCCCAAATCATGTATTTTCATAAAACACATCAGTCCAAAGTGTCAATCGGCAACAATAAAGATACGTGCTTATGCATGAAGAGACTGAAATTACCCACCAATAGCATGCATTGAGTTAGGTTGATTATCATTCTCAATAACTCTACAGAAAAAGTATACAATAACAAAAGATAATTAAAGAAAAGGATCTTATAAAGTATAGAACAAGGCTAAGGGACTGTTAAAGTACCTGAAAAAGGTGATTGTACCCCCCCCCCGAAACAAATGTTGCATAGATTGGTCATTGGTCCTGGTGGCCTCTAGCCAACTTTGCCCGAAAAAAGGCAAGTGAAGACACTGCATAAAAGATTGAATGATCATTGTAGCCATATTTCACCTGACCCAATTGGGTTGCAGTGCAACGTTCATAGTTTTTTATTCTCTATCAGTGGTTTCTAGTTTGGTAACTAGAATTTACAAACGTTTTACCCGTATTGGGATTGAAAATGGGAAATAAAAGTTCTTCTGAAGTTTGCGAAATTTCCAGTAATTTCGAAAACAAGAAATCATTTTTTAGTCTCAAGGTAGTGAACACAAGAAGCAAGAATAAACTGTCCTAACTCCAAAAGTAAGATTACTAAGGGTCACCTAACGTCAGATTCGTGCAGCACACCAAAAATTATTTTCGTGACATGAAATTGAAAATTGTGTTTTTCTTCTAGTCCTTGGAAATAATTCTGGAACGGCAAAATCCAGAAATCCCAAATTTTTTATAATTTTTTCATCCAATTTTAGATTTTAATCGAATATTCTGAAATTTTATATGTATGTAATTAGTGGGCCCAGAAACAGACTGAAACAAGTCAAGGTATAAAATGGGTGACAGGTAAAGAAATGACAGGGGGGGGGGGTTCGAAGTATTGTCATACCAGAAGGGTTTATCATTTCTCAAATAAGCTTGATAGGAAGTAAAAGCGAGTTTCCTAGGTGTATCTTGTTTTCATAACACAATCCAACCACTGCTGGAGATGTAGAAAAGGGGAGGAGGATCCGTAAATTCGTATCGTTGGGATATCTACAAGAAGAGATTGTCTGATCTTGACGAGAATTACTTCCTACTTTTTTAGCTCCTACTTTTTTTTTAAAAGTAGGAGCTAGTATCCTAGTTATGCTCTTCGAGGATCGGAGCTCAACCTGCCTTCAATGGAGAATGAAAAGGGGGTCCTTAAATTCTTGTCGTTTGGACATTAAGTGGAAGAGTTTGTCGGACTCAAGTAAACTTTATGAAAAATAAAGAACAAGCGTCCTGTTTATGCTTTAGGTTGGGTATAAATTTCTAGTAATACCTAGGTCATTTCCAGAAACAAGTCTGTATTTCCGGTAGGGAAGAGTGGGTACTAAAATCATCTCAACAGGACATATACAAGAACAGACGGTTAGATTTCCACTAAAATTTATGTAAAGTAAGAGCTAATGTCCTAGTTATGCCTCTTAGGAAAACAAACGACCTTTGTGAGGGAGAGATCCCTAATTCTTGTCATCCTGATATCTAGGTGAAGGAGTTTTGGATCTCTATAAAATTTGGTGGGGTTTAAGAGTAAGTGTCCTGATTTTTTGTGGGCAGTACGCACCCTGTCCAGCCTATGTAGTGATAGAGTATGTAAATTACTGTGATTAGAATATTTGCCAGAAATGGTTGCCAGATCTTAAAGAAAATTGGAACGGATTGCTAGTTCTTATCATCACAACAGCTAGCAAAAGGGGTTGTCGGATCCCCACAAAACTGGGTGGAAAGTATGATTAAGTCTTCCGGTTGCGTTTTGGGGGGTCTGTACCAAATCCAACTTAAGTGGAGAAATCGAGTACTTGAATTATTGTGATAAAGACATTTGCCAGAAGTGGTTGTCAGGTCTTATCAAAACTTGGTAGGACGTAAAAGGTTACAAGGTGAGCTGATCTTCTGGGCTCTTGGGCATCAGATTCCAGTATGATATTTGCAGGAAAGGAACCCCTAAATCCTCAATTATGCAATATCAATGAGAAACGATTATAGAAAATCAGCGAAGCTTTGTCAGTCAAACTTTATCAGAAGTAATATTTGATGGGCTATTCCTGCCTCTTTGAGGTCATCAGATTCCAGCAAAACGCTGTGGGGAGTAAGAGTCTCAGAGTCTTGGATTAACCCAAACACGATGGAGATCCTTAAATTCTTGTTATAAGCATATCTATCAGAAGGTAAAGTTAGGCCCCAGCTAAAATTGGCAGGAACAAAGAGCTAGGCTCATATTTGTGTCTATTTATGGTATATGCATGATCTAACCTCTATGAGAGGGTGCGTGGGGGTACCAAAATCCTGTTTTATTAGCATAATTACTAGACAGGCTGACAAAATTCATTTAAAACAAATGGTTAACAGCTGTGGTATCGGTTGTTCAAGATACATCAAACCTCTGTGAGGGAACGGTTACATTCTATCATCATCCACATCCATCAAAACAACTTTAAGGATCTTAAATAAATTTATCGGCAATTAACATTCGGATTTTGTTATATGTTTACAAGATTCTCGAGTCTAATACGATCGACATTGCCGCTTGTGTAGCTAAACCGCAGTGACCCATGGGTTATAGATGCTGCGATACGTCATAGGGTCTTGGCATCAAAAAACTAGTCCACTAGTTTTTTTTTTTTTTTTTTTTTTTTTTTTTTTTTTTTTTTTTTTTTTTTTTTTTTTTTTTTTTTTTTTTTCAGTGAGCGTCAAGACTATTCAAGACTGTAAATGTGACTGGAGCAGCTCTAATTCTACAATTGAGTACAGAAATGTTAGAAAATGTATACAAACCAGCTTCCATTCCAGTCTGCTATATAGTTTTTGAAGTGTGTCGGATAAATAGGCTTCATTTTTAACAAGTTCGCATTTTAATCAAAATAAAATGTGACTGCTTTTACCCAGGAGTTTCTTTGGCCGAATCTTGGGGGAGGGGCTGCGTCAAGATGCGGCCCGAACAACTTTGGAGACAATCGTTGGCAACCAAGATTGAAAGTTACTCTGGAATAAACCTTTTGCGTTCCTTCTTTAGTCCATTCAATATTTGCACTTCTAATTCGCCTTTTGTAAAATTCATTCTTTGTGTGCACTTAATTTACAGAAGCTGACATTAAACAATCGTGTCTAAACTTTGCCTTTTTAGTTTTTTAAGTACAAAGAAATGCACAAATCAAGAATAAAACAAACAAATCTAAATGAAAAAAAAAACACCTACTTTGATAATAAGTTCAATCTCTCGAACATCTTCAGTTCCGTTTGCATTTTCTTCTGACATTCTTTATGCGTCTCTTGCGCTCGAAGGTCCTATGAGAAAAATCTACTGATAAGCAACTACGTAACAAGAGGACAAATCTTATCTGCATAAACAACAATTTTTCAAAGTTTCTTATTCTATCCAGGATGCAATTTTTTGGATTTGTATTTAGACAAGAGGCCATTTTGATGAACTCTATAGAGCAAAAGCCTCAGGAATGCGGATTTGGAAGAAAATATGACACATTTTATAGTTGAATATAAATTTCTGAAATAAGCATAATTATAAAGGATGTACCTTATAGCTGTACCAAGGAATAACAAACATAAATAACATTACTTGCTTTTTCCCTGTACAAGAGTCAACTTGACTAAGTTCATAAGAAAAATAGTAAAAAAAAAAAAACAACAAACAAACAAGAATACAATTTGTTTGCAGGTTTTGATCTTAATTCATCAATTAGTCAATGGAAACCTTTTCCATTATTATCTTGATTTTTGTTTGGGACTGAGTATGCACAAATTCTCCATTGTATTTTAGAATGGTCCAATTAACCTCTAAAAAAATATTTCTAAAATAAGAATAGAATTTCTAAATTCTAGAATTAGAATAATATAGAAGGCTCTAGCTTAAAGCTGCCCGCAGAAAAAAAAACAAATACATGTATCATGTATTACATGTATACATGTATATTGCTCTTTTCATGTTCAAGAATCAATTTGACCAGGTTCAGAAGGAAAAATAGTTACAAAAAAAAATACAGTTTAGCCTATTGCTGGTTTTGATCTTGACTGACCAATTACCCAGCAAAAACCTGTTCCATGATTCTCTTGATTTGTGTTTGGGATTGGATTTGTATGTGTTCTCAAATGAATTTTAAAATGGTCAAACTAACTTCTAAAAGGAATATTTTCAACAGATGTGAAATAAGTTTTGCCGTTTCTGATACGAAATTTTCACTGCTAGGGAATATCCTTGTGTCCGCAAAAAAATTCAGAATCAATCATTTACTTTGATATTAAAACCTGCAAAAATATAAAAAGTGGCCTTGCTCGAACTAATATCATTTAGACTTTAATACTAAAATGCCCAGCTGCATCAAATGTTACAAGAACGGCCTTCAAAATGAAAGGAATATGTATTAAAAAGACAATTACCCAAATTTTTTGTGTACTTACTTTCTATTTTAAATCAAAGCAAATCTAAGAGCAACCGTTCCCTTTGTAAACTCCTGGATCTTTGAACCACACAATGTCTTAACACCACATTCTGTTGCTTTAACTGATTTAAATCTTGCTCCTTTTAAATGTTCCTCAAGTTTAAGAATAATCTTATAGCCCATAAGGGTATAAGACTGGTAGGGTAACAACTTTTCTTGTGTCATTTAAGTGTTAAGATTTATTCTTGATTGAAAATTTTCTGATTTTTTTTCTTTTTTTTTGCATATTCTCATATGTACCAGGGAGGTGGGGGGGGGGGTCTAAGACTCCCTTACTTTGTGGGTGTCCTTGTCTGCACGTAAAAGGAGTCTCCTAGTAAAGATACAGAGAATTATCCTCCCAGAAAACTTAAAACTTTGGAACTAAAACAGACTCTTCAATTTAACACCACGTTCAGTTTGATTGACTTAAATCTTGAGATGAGATTTATTAAACTCATTTAACTCTTTAAATGAGTTTAATAAATAATAATTTTATTGCATATAAGGCTGTAAGATTTGCGCGGTAACAGTTTTACCTGTCATTTAAGTGTTAAAATTGTCCCTGGATTCAAAATTCTTGGCACTTTTTGCATATTTTCTTGCTTACTAGGAGGAGGGGGGTCTAAAACCCCCTTCCTCTGTGGGTGTCCTTGTCCAGAAAACTTAAAACTTTGGAACTAAAACAGGCTTTTCAATTTCAACCCCCTTCCCAAAAAATTAATAATCCATCACTCCTCTCCCTCCCCCCCCCCCCCAGAGATTTGCCTCAGTGCACCAATTGTTGGGCAACAATTGATACTACAAAGTTCAACAACGTCCATGAAAAAAAAAAAAAAAAAAAAAAAAAAAAAACAATGAGTATTTGCTATCTTATCCAAAGCTCTTAAACCCAAATAGCTATGTAAATAACAGATGGCCAGTTTGGATTTCGCAATATAAAACAAAATGGATTGTAGATTTTAAGAAAACTTGATTCCAGCATCCAGAAAAAAGTGTTCATTGTATTTTCTGACACGTTGTCACCTAGTTGGCTTTATCACTGAGATTTCTGATCATTGGCCACAAAAACAAAATTACTGAAGTACATTTACAGTCCAAATGTCTTCCATCAGAAAATCAGAGTACTTTAGTACTAGCTCTACATGGGGAGAGGAGGCATATAGAAAATCTGAGAAAGATATGTGTATTGATCGATTTTTTAACAAATTTTCATAAAATTTTTACCTTCTAAGTACCAAGGACATGACAACAAAAATCTTTTTTGCCTCCAGGATCCATCTTAGGTCTATCCATACCTAACAACGGCAAGTTTATTTTTCTTTTAATTGTTTCAAAATCATGAAATTTTCAATAGCCTACATTGCCACATTTTCATCAGTGTTGCACTAGTTGAACCATCAAAATAAATAAGAAAAACTGATTAGCATGTTGATGTTGCTTCTCGTCTGTTAAAATTCAAACAATAAGTATCTGTCAATTCCAGAAACACCTAAACCTTCAAAGGAAAGCTACACCTTTTTAGCTGTTTTTGCCATATGGTTCAGTGTATTTTTAGCTGATTTCTCACACATGTTTCCTTTTTTTTAATGTGCCACCTGCTACTATCAAAAACTGTAACCAAATATGGAGATCTTTTTTTATTAGACATGGAATTATCAATTGTTCTTCTTCTTCTAGATATGTATGGGATATGTTACATATTTTCATTTAGATATATTTTTAGCTTTAAATTGTTAGGCGTAAGTGATAATCTTAATATATTAGTTTTAAGGGGTGATTTGGGGCTGATTAGAGTATGAGTAAACAGGCAGTGGAATAGCAGGAAAAGAGTAGGTCTACAAAAGGGGTGGTATCAAAACAAGTAAGGATTATTCTAGAGAACCAGGAAATCCAGAAATGGTATTGTGATATAACAGCATCCCCACCTCTCTCTGCATGCTAGAATTAAGGAAGTATGGGGGAGGACTTTATTTTAGGCAATGCTTAATAAGGAAGAGCTAAAGTGGATGATATCAGCAAGAAGGAATGTTTGACAGTTGGTGACAAAAAAAAGAATATGGGAAGGTTGAAGTCAAAGATGGGTCACTGCTTTTGCCCATTGTGTGGAGATGGAGAAGCTTTTTGTAAGAAATTGAATAGTCTGAGAAAGGATATTTTTCTGGGGTGGCATACAGGAGAGGAGTGGGTGGATATTATATTAAGCAATAGAAGTTTTATATGTATTAAAAAGTTGAGAAAGAATTTGGGTAGGCCTGCAGGTATCATACATAGGGACCGTTTTCTGTAATTTACGATTGAATTTTGTTAAGGTTGTGTCTTTTTCTATAATTCGTATGCTGTTATATTTTTATATTAACCATGGCCCATAAAGGCTTTTAGTATTAGTGTTAGGCTTTTAGTGTCATTTTCACTATGTTCGGTACTTTAAAAATCACTTGTTTTTACCCATTCTAAGGTAAACGCTGCAATGAAAAAGTACTTTCAAAAGAATAAATTTCTAAACCTTCATACTCCCCTTTGAAAAAAGATGGGCACAACTTTGCAGAATATTCATATGGGTCTAGAAACAATAAATTCTGCTGTAAAGATATCAGCTTGAATAAGAAGGTTAAAATACAGACAGTAAAAGAAAATTTTCTTTTAATGCTTTGGCTTCAAAAGTAGTAAAAAGTAAAAAAATCAATTTGTAACCCACTATCCAGAAAAATCAAATTTTTTTAATACTTAAAAAAGAAAGCAAGTAGCAGGCAGCAGCAGGCAACAAATAATTATTCATCTTATTAAATAATTATTCAGCTTAGTTGATCTGGAGCTCAAGTGTATTGAACAAATTACTTAAAAAAGGTGTTTCTGATGAAAGTAAAGAGCAAAGTCAAAATTTAAAACAAGCAAAAATTACTGCTTCATGGTTTATGCAACATATTTTTGAAGAACTATTTCAAATGGACTAGCTGGTGATATTTCACTATATTTGTAGAATTCTGAATAACTAGTGCTTTACCAAAAACTAAACTTTCTTTAGTTTTTTTTATAGAGTTAAGATTGTGTCATAAAATCTAAATAATGTTTTAGACCACACTGCACCAAAAACTAAGCTTTCTTTAGCTTTTTTAGAGAGTTAAGATTGTGTCATAAAATCTAAATAATTTTTTAGACCACACTGCTTTTCCATTTACAAAAAATTAAGCAAGAAAAAACGGATTTTAATTTTAATAAAGCAGTGAAACAAAAATAAATCAAAACAAATCAACACTTTAGTTTTTTACTATAATCCATCAATATTACTTGCCTCCAGGAAACTCATTTAACCCAAAATCAACAAATTAAGTCTCTGGGATATACTATCCTGAGAAAGGATAGATCATCAGAGAGAAAAGGAGGTGGAGTAGCTTTAATAGTTAAAAATAATATAAAATTCTGTGACATCAACTTTCCAGATTTTGTAAATGATGTTGATGCAATTGGTATCAGTGTTTGGCTGAATAATACAAAAACTTACATAATAAGCTTTTATAGCCCTAATGGCCAAACTACAGATGCCATGGATTTCTTCAGCTATATAAATAATTCTAATATGTTGAATAATATCATTATTTGTGGAGACTTCAATGCCCACAGCCTTTTGTGGGGGAATAAACCAGCAAATGAAGCTGGTAAGTTCATTGAGCGTATGACTTCAAATAATATTGATTTAGCTGTTGCTACCCCTCCAAACCCGAATACATATTTCAACCCCAAAAGTGGCAGCTTCTCTACAATTGACCTACAAATTGTGTCATTAATTATTTTGAATAAAATTTATATAAATAAAATTGATAGTCTATGTACTGACCACTTTGCCATACTTTGCTCCCTAAACGAACCTGCTGAAACCCTATCACATACCTCCAAATATATCAACACTAAAGCAAATTGGCCTATGTTCCAAAATAAGCTAAATGATGAAATTACAAGTTTCACCCAGAATTCATGCATTTCAAGCACAACAATTGACACACATGCTGAAGTTTTGGCATCTTTACTAATAAATACAGCTAATCATGCTATCCCAAGGACAACACCCAAGAAAACCTTCCCTAAACACATTCCCAAAGCATGGTGGACAAATGAGTGCCAAAATAAATGGAGAACAGAAAAGGCAGCTAGGAGAACATTCCTAAAAAAACCATCACCTACTACATGTTTAAAAAAATTTCAAGCAGAATCTAATCTAAAAAGGACTATAATAAATGCTAAATATAACTAATGGAATAATTTTCCAAATAATCTCTCCAGAGAACAACATGAGCCAATTATACATAAAGTCATAAGCCACATCTGTGGGGAAAAGACTTCCCCCAACCCACTCCTGTATGAGCTTATACATAATAATGCCAATTATGACAACGATAATGAAAAAGCTAAGCTATTTGCCACTCTTTTTGTTAATAAGCTAACATCAAATAATTGCAGCAAAATGTCCCCAATTCCTATGAACCCAAGTTACCAACCCCGCCCAGGATCCGAGTATATAACCAGCCCATTTTCAATCCAGGAAATGAATAATGCAATAAATTATATTAGGACCAAGACTAGCGGCAGCTATGACAATATACACCCTACATGGATAAAGAATCTCACCCCTTCATACAAACAGGAACTTTTAAATTGTTATAATCATGCTTGGGCTTCTTCTATGTTCCCCAAAATATGGAAATGTTCATCCCTCCTACCAATCCTAAAGAAAAATAAACCCAAAAATAACCCTGAGTCTTATAGGCCCATAATGATTACTCCTGTGATGGGGAAAATAATGGAGAAAATGATATATTACCGACTCCTCTGGTTTGTTGAAAATAATAATATGATCCCTCACACTCAAACTGGTTTCAGGAAACACCACTCCTCAACAGATGCTTTCATATTGTTAACAAATGCAATAAATGAATCATTCTAAAAAAATAATGTCCTAGTTGCAGCTTTCCTAGATTTTGAAGGGGCATATGACAATGTGAACCACCAAATCCTTTTAAACAAACTTGCAAACCTTGGACTACCCCCCAAGCTAGTATCTTTTATAAAATCTTTCATAGAATCGCGAAGTTTCATTGTTTGTGTAGGTTCAGCCTCTTCACCCCAAAAGACAATAACCAAAGGCCTTCCTCAGCTGCCTGTAGCAGTCTTCAGCTGCCTCCTCTTTGCCCTATATCTCTGGGGCATGAACCTCCCCCCCACGAATCTACAATATGCTGACGATCTGGTGCTATGGTCATCTGGCAACACCTTTGAGATAGCACAGTCAAAGCTGCAAAAGTCACTTTTCCGATTTGAAAAATTCTCTCAACATTCAGATTTACCCATTGCACCTACCAAGTCAAAAATAATCCAATTTCACCGAAAGCGAAATCATGTTAATGCAAGACTAACTCTAAATGGAACAAGTATTCTAGAAGATAATCATATTAATTACCTAGGTCTCATACTCAACCAAAAACTTAATTTCCACATCCACATTTCAAACACAATAAAAAAAATGTTATAGAAAAACAAGTATACTAAAAAGACTTCTTTCCACACCCTGGGGCTGTAAGGAGAAAACCTTACTCCAGTTTTATAAATCACATATAAGACCCCATAATGACTATGGGCTCATCGTCTATTGTGCATGTGCAAAGACCCAGATGCAAAAAAATTGAAACAATACAAAATGATATAATACGTCTCATATTTGGTCTTAGGAAACCCACAAGCATCAATTTTCTGCTTGTGGAGAGTGGATTAACAACAATAAGGGAGAGACGTAGCTTCTCTTGACAAAACATCTTACAAAAATTGAATCAAATAGCTCACACACCCTACATAATTGATTAAGAAACCCAGCCATGTATAGAGGCATTGCAGATGAGTATGCCAATATTCAGAAGAAGTTCCCTGTACCCGCAAAGTCTATTGCACCTACTTTCCCCAATCCCCTCCATGGAATTGGTCAATTCCCATAATAAATACTGATTTCTCAAAGTGGAATAAAGATTTAACCCCCATTACTTTTGTCCAGAAAAAATTTGCTGAGCTTATTACAATTACTTATAAAAACCACTTCCAAATCTTTGTTGATGGGTCCAAAATGAAAGAGAAGGTAGCAAGTGGTGCTTTCCTTCCTCACCTGAAAATTGCAATGGGTGAAAGATTGTATAATAATGTATCTATAATGTCTGCTGAGTTAAATGCCATAATCATGGCATTAGAACACCTTATGGAAAACCAACCTTTGATTGCTAATTCAAATAATATTATAGTTTATTCCGACTCTTTATCAAGCCTTGAGTTAATGGCCTCAGCTCCTCAATATAAGTTGGACATTGACACTTATCATTGTCTTAGTATTATAGATAATCTTGCTTTAAGTGGCATAAGAACTTATCTTCAGTATATTCCTAGCCACTCTGGTATAAGTGGTAATCATCAGGTTGATGAAATAGCAAAAAATGCTATAAATATTGACCAGCCAAGTGGGAGACCAATCCCCATTAGAGATATTTACCAATGGAGACTATCAGGTATTACGTTTAATAAGAATAATCCTATCCTTTCCCCCTTCCCCAATAATTATTTTTCTAAAATTTATCATAGAATTCGTTCTGGAACAAATGGACTAAACTTTCTTGCATTCTTGTACCAGTTTCCTAATTCAAGTGGTTCAGTTCCCCTGTCCCCTCTTTGCAGGTATTGTAATATGAATAATAAAACAATTGACCACTGTTTATTTGAATGTAATATGCTGACGTCTGCACAACATACCTTGCTTTGTAAACTGTTAAAATGCTTCAAACACCACAAAATCTCACTATCACCCAAGAGCCTAGCCAACTATACCTGCACACAGAGCATAGAAATCAACATCTATCATCTTATATTTGAACTCCTTGAGTCGAAAGATCTACTGAAAGATATCTGAGAATATCTAATAAATAAGAGGCAATCAAGCCAGTAGCTCGGTAGCCCACAGAGTGAAGCCAAAGGAAAAGGGCTAAATAGTAAATACTGAAAAGCCCGCCTGCTGTGAAATAGAAGAAGGAAAAAGAACACTTTAATTAAAAATATTCTGAATATTTCAGCCCCACATCCGGGAGCCTTTCTCAAAAGGAAAAAAACAAAAAACGAAAAAAAAATGTTTTTAATAAAAATAACACACATACAAAAAATATGACAACTAAACACACAAAGATAAATAAAAAAGAAACAACTCATATCATAAACAAACTTCCAGCACTGACATTATAGCACAAGAAAGAAAAGCAAATGTCTGTAGTGAAAACCTGGGTTGCTCTCCTCTCATCATTGTTGTCTCATCACCTGGGTTGCTCTGAATAGACATTCGCTTTTGTTTCTTGTGTTATAACGTCAGTGCTGAAAGTTTGTTTATGATATTCCCATTTATACACTGAATGTTAAGAGGAGAGCAACCCTGGTTTCACTATCGACATTTGCTCTTGTTTCTTTTGTTATATCATCAGTGCTGGAAGTTTGTTTATGATGTGAGTTGTTTCTTATTTATTTATCTTCATGTGTTAAGTTGTCGTTTTTTTTATGTGTGTTATTTTTTAAAAGCATTTTTTTTGTGTGTGTTTTTTTTTCTGTTCAGATAGGCTCCCGGACATGGGACCAAAATATTTGGAGTATTTTTTAATAAAAATGTTGATTTGTTTTCATTTATTTTTGTTTCACTGCTTCATTAAAATTAAACCCCACCTTTTCTTTCTTAATTTTTTGTCATAAAATCTATTGATTTCATGGTTGGCAGATGATTGAGAGCTTTATCAATTATACTTTTATATTTTGCAGGCCACTTAAGGATTTTCCTGTTTCTATTCCTGTCCTGTCATATTGGTTTTGTGTTTTCAGTAGAGAGCTAGTTTCTTCAGAATTTTACATATAAAAGTAAATATCATGCACCAGTGTGTTTGAAACAGTTTTTCAAAAATAGGTTGCATAAACCATGGAAGAGTAGTTTTTGTTCATACTAAGTTTCAACTTTACTCTTTACTTTAATCAGAAAAGCTTCTTTCCCAATTAATATAAAAAAAACTACTTGAGCTCCAAATCAACTAAGCTGGACAAATAGTTATTACGGCCTGCTACCTGAAAAACAACCCTCAAACTTGAAGACTTAAAATGAAAAATTTGGGTGGTGACATCTTGTGCCTATTTGAGAGTGCTTTTCTATGTTATGGCCACCCATTGCTTTTGATTCTAGTGTTAAAAAAATTCTAGATAATACAAAACAATTTCTTTTAAATTTTTAGTACTTTTGGAGACAAAATGTTCAAAAAAAAAGTTTATTTTAATGTTTATATTTCAACCTTTCTGTTTAGGCTGATATTTTTAAAGTATAATTATTACTTTTTGTAGATCCTTATGTATACTCTGCAAAGTTGTGCCTGTCTTTTTTCAAAGGGGAGGATGCAGCTTTAGATATGTATTTTTTTGAAAGCACAATTTTATTGAAGTTTTCACCATGAGATTAAGGCAAAAGTAGCAACTGTTGCCATAATTTCAGCTACAAGGATTTTGTGCTTAACACCATCCCTTATGGACATGTCATTATGGAATAGAGTTGTTTTGCACTCACAGGATAGACAAACAATTCAGTTTTTTACTGTCAGGTCTCCCATTTTGAACAATGCTGGACAGGGAGAGGGTTGTTAGGAGATTATGGGGGATGATAGTCATGAAATTTTTTGGTTCAGGTGTTGGGTGCCATTGTTGGCACATCGTTGGGTGCATTTTTCATATATTTGAAAATGAATGCTGCATCACTATTAGTGGCTGGTTACAAAAGTGTGCATGCTAATAACAGCCGAGATATAGATTCTAACAAGTAAAAAACTTTTCAACAGACTAAAAATTGGTATTTTGTGAAGAACTGGGTTCACTGGCTTGAACAATTCTTCAATAGTTTCCTTGGCTCAAGGGGAGTTAGATTATATCTAGCCCCAGATCAATGGGAGGGGGTAGAGAAGAGGCTATAAGGTCATAAGACACTCAATATTCTTTAGCCAATTTTTTAAAACAAAATTCTGGGAGAGAGGAAGGTTCTCAAATTAAACTTTTGAACTTTCTATGATGTTTATGAATTATATTGACAAATTATCCTGTTATATTCTGGGTTCCAGGCTTTGGAAATCTAGAGTCTGCCTGCTTAATTATAGCTTGACAATTATTTTTACAAGCTTCAGAGTTTCCAACATTTTTACAACAGTAGGCTACTAGTTTTCCAATATTTTTACAACAGTAGTCTACTAGTTTTCCAACATTTCCAAAAACATTTAGCCTAACATTGATAAAACAATGCATTCACTTAATGTAACAACAATCTGTAATTTTAAATTGCCACATATAAAGATCTAACTCAGTAATTGAATACTGTCAATACCCTTTTTTTATTAAAATTTCAGTTGATATTATAGTTTACAAATGTACTGACCAAGTTTTTTCTATCTTTGCTGTAGGAGTGTTAGAAGAGGAAACAATTGGTCTTCCTAAAATTCACAAGCCTGAAAATCCCCTTCAACTAATTGTTTCCTCATTCAATTCTCTTATGGCAAATATAGAAAAATTTTGTCAGTTCAACTCAAATAGCATTAGTGTCAAATGCCTTACATAGTCATGCCAATCAGTGGCAGTTCTTGTCACAATAAAAGATAAGGCACAAAATATGTAATAAGCACAGTCATAGCCATTGGCATATAAATTTATATACAAACTCAAAATAACACAGAGTCAAACTAAAACCAAGAATATTTAAATATCCAACTTTCTGAAAAAAAAATTCAAGTTCAAATTAAAAAAATTAATTAAAAATCAACAACAAATAAAAAGAATAATGAACTAAAACAAATATGTATATACAGATATATACAAATATATAGGAGTAAACAAATATAAATGAGATGCTCAGGGGGGAGGATTTCACCAAGCCATGGATTTGCCAAAATACTGACACCAAAATCAAAACACAAATGATTACAGTGTTCCAAGAAAGTTGTGATTGAAAATTGTTTTAAAAGGGAGTTGCATATCACCCACTTGCTCAGGCTCACAAAGCACATATTGAATTTGTTTCAAAAGCAAAAAAAACTTTGGTCTGACTAGATACAAGAATTGGTAGTTCTGACATGAAATCAATGTATTCAAATTGTGATCCCCACCAGACAAAACTCATTCTGGAGCAGAAGCTTGCTGCTAACCTATTTGTCTCTGAGAAATCTATGCTCTGAAACTAGAACCTTCTTTCACTCACAATTCTCTGTAACAAAACTACTTTTTATCTTTACTACAGACATATTTTTTACATACAAAATGCAGTCTATCAATGGGTGCTCTCCTTTTGCTAACAGAAGCTAATCTCATCATGATATCTCAAGACCTTGAAGAACAAGTTCTTATACAAAGTTTTGCTAAGCCTAAATTTCGGGGTTGCTTCAAAGATAACTGATGGCATTTTTTATTTGTGGGAACTTGGAGAAATATCTCTAGAATCTTTCTTTGGCTTGCTTAACTCCACAGGCTAGACACATTATAAAGTAAGAAATGGATGTGAATACACACTTTCCATTCCTAGATGTCCTGGTACACAGGATTGATGCATATTTGCATATTTGGATTTTTTGCATATTTGGGCTTATAAAAAAAAACTACACAGTGGCAGGTACTAAAATTATTCTTCTAATCATTCTTCTTCTCTGAAAAGATGGGAAGTTACTTATTTAGTTGAGCAATACATGCATGTTTGCCAAGTTTTCCCAAATCTGCACTTGACTACCTCAGAGATGTCTCATTTAGGAATGGGTATTGAATTTATTTTAATAAATTCTGTGGTTGAAAAGCACATTAAAAAGGCATTGTTTTTTGATAATTGTAGATATTTAAATATGTAATTATTTTAAATAGGCTTTTAAATATCATATTCTACTTTTTTTTATCTGTGATGTTTGGTTTTCAAGTTTTTTAATTCTTTTAATAATGGAGCATAACCTTGGATACACATTCATCTTCAGTCTAAATTGGAAAATACAGCCTAATCTTGGACCTTAAAGTAGAGCCACTAAATTATGACAGAATCATGCATGGATATATTAAAGTGTTGTTATGCAGGATAATTGCAATTAAATAGGCTAGGATGTCAGGATTTTTTTTTTATGCTTATGTCTTAAAAAAAAGTATTTCTAGCCTAGACTATAGTCAGCCTATCTCAAGTGTGCAGAGATTCTCTACTTGTTACTGTCTACAATTATGACAGTTATATTTTAACTAAAGTATTTGTCCTAGATAAGGCACTGCCTAAGAACTGGGGTAGGACTAAACTAAGCTATTACTGTAGCATGTTTTGTTTAGATATGGTCAACCACCATAAATTTACTTAGTATATTTATCTTTCTACTAGAAAATTAATCAGCACTGAAAAATTTACTAATATTGATACAAAATATCCTAAATTTTTTTGGAAATTTTGCCTCAGATAAAAAGTCTGGTAGACATTCAGTAACCAAGCTGGTACTGAATGATTGAATAAAAGCAATGATCCAAACAACCAATAGTAAATTCCCTTAGTCATCAAATTGCCTTTATTTTCACTCCCACTGACAGTGCTCCTCTCCCAGATCCCCCCAAGTATGATATTCTAATTGAAACATCACCCATTTGGACCTGAAAACCCATCTTAAAAACTTGCACCCAAAAAAATGCTTGGTTTAGATGACATACAGCCTCAACTTCCAAAACAGGCACATGCTGAACTGACTCTTCTATTTAACCAGCTTTCCCAGAAGACTCCAGATTCAAAGTATATGCCAGCAGATTAGAAGATAGCAAACACTAACCCATTAAACAAAGGTGGTAACAGAGATCAGGCAATCAACTACCAACCATTCAGTATCACCTCTGCAGTTGTAAAGTACTTGGGAGTAGATGACTCTTTTGTCATAAAACATCTGACTTGTGGTATGCTTTTGCCTCATGCAAGCATGGGTTCTATTTTGCTTGATTGGTTGAGACCAACCTTACTGATGCATATAAATATGTCACCAAACTTATAGACAAGTGTTTTCCAGTAGACATGATTTTGCTGGGCTTTGCAAAAGCATTTGATAAGGTGTGCCACAGGAGACTGCATTAAGCTAGAAGCTATTGCAATTGACATAATTAAGTTCTTAGACCAGACTGCTTTTCTATTTACAAAAAAATTAAGCAAAAAAAATGGGTTTTAATTTTAATAAAGCAATGAATAAATAACAAAAACAAATAACACTTACATGTTTAGTTTTGTTGTATTTTGATGTATGTTATTTTTTTTTAAACATTTTCTTTGTTTTTTCTCTTTTTCTTCTGTTGAGAAAGGCCCCCAGACATAGGGCCAAAATATTCAGAGTGTTTTTTTTTACTTAAGTGTGTATTTTGTTGTCATTTATTCAGTGCTTTATTAAAATTAATCAAATTTAATTTTAAGTTTGGGGAAGATAGGCAAACATTTCTTTCAAATGCTGTGGAAGTGAGAAGTGGAGTGGCTCACAGCATAGTTTTGGCCCCAACTCTAGTCAATATCTTCATTAAGGGTGCACCTCTAAACATCAAAAATAAAATAAGCCTTTATGCAGGCAATTTGAAAGTAATTGGTACTGTTGAAAGTCCAGATAAGATAGAGACCATACAAGCAGACTTGGACTCATTTACTTGATGGACAGAGACTCAGAAGCAGGAGTTCAATATCCAGAAATGCAAAGCAATCTAGTTCAGTAAAATAATAAAGAACAACAAAACATACTAATACTCAATAGCTAGTGGACAGAATAAGACAACTTAATGTCAGTATAGGTTGATCTCATAAACATGCAGTAGGAGCAAGTTTAATTAACACAAACTTGCGTTAATTAGGTAAATTACACTACTTTAGACTATTTTAGGGGGGGGGGGGGTGCATACCCCTCCCCTAGATCTGTCACTGAGGTCTATTAGTTGACAAAGAGTTAAAAATTAGTCCAGACCCTTTATATAATTGAGAACTTTTAGTGGTAAACTTTCAGCAAATATTTACCAAATCATGTTATTGACTTCTGCAAAAAGTGAATATACCACTTGATGCCTTTTTTTATGCTGATTCAAAATATAATTATCATTTCTATCAGAAATGAATTTCAGCCCCCCCCCCTATATATGCCAATTTAGGGTATATATTTTGGTAAATATCTACCAAATCATATTATTGAGTTAGGACTAAAGTGAATACACCATTTGATGCCATTTTTTATGCTGATTATGAATATAATAAGCATTTCTATTGAAAATGAATTTCAGCCCCCCCCCCCCCTATATATGCCAATTCAGGGTTAGGTTAGGTATAGCCTATATAGGGGGGGGGGGCTGAAATTCATTTCTGATAGAAATTCTTATTATATTTGTAATCAGCATCAAAAAGGCATCAAATAGTGTATTCACTTTATTCCTAACTCAATAATATGATTTGGTAGATATTTACCTATATTTCTACATTAGGGGGGGGGGGAGTGGGGGTAAAGTTTAAACTTACCTTCAATTATAGGCCTATAAGAAACAAAATTTGCCCCCCCCCCTAATGTGGAAATATATACCCTGAATTAGCATATATAGGGGGGGGGGGCTGAAATTCATTTCTGATAAAAATGATTAGGCTATTATATTTGTAATCAGCATAAAAAAGGCATTGAGTGGTAGCCTATATTCACTTTATGTGTAATTCAATAATATGATTTGGTAGATATTTACCAAATCATATTATTGACTTATAAATAAAGTGAATATACCACTCAATGTCTTTTTTTATGCTCTTTCCAAATATAATAGCCTAATCATTTTTGTTGGAAATGAATTTCACCCCCACCCCTATATATACCACTTCAGGGTATATTTGCACATTAGGGGGGGGGGGGCAAATTTTATTTTCGATATAAGCAGGAGGTAAGTTTAAACTTTACCCCCAACCCCCTAATGTGTAAATATATACCCTGAATTGCTATATATAGGGGTGGGGGTAAAATTCATTTCTGACAAATATGATTATTATATTTGGAAAGAGCATAAAAAAGGCATCAAATGGTATATTCACTTTATCTGTAAGTCAATAATATGATTTGGTAAACATTTACCCTTTTAGTAGCCTAGGCTAGTTGTTCCTCCTCAGTCATTTCCATGCTTTTTAAAATGTTTATTTTAACTTAAGATAGAGTTTGGTATATGCATTGATAACCTGATTAATACAACTTACGAAGAAATTCAAGAATTCTTTTCAAATAGATTAAACTAATCACAATAGACCTGAAGTGTACTTCTCTCAACAGCCTTTCTTCTTTTCTTTATAAAAAGCGGAGTTGCAGACAAACCAAACAATTAACCACGTTTTCTTTCGAAAAATAATCAAAAGACGAATTAGAGGCAAAAAACTTTTGTGCACCGAACACAACCAAATCTATCATGTAAATACATGATAGTTATACTAATGTCAGGCAACTGTTTGAAACTTACAGTTTATCAAGAACTGAAACTTTCACCCTCATTATCTAAACCATCCTTGCGCTGGTTTCATATTGCCACTATATTGCTTATGCTCATAGGCGCCGGCAGGCAGCCTTCATGGTAAGTAAATAACGATCCTTGTCAATAACGAAGCATAAGAGTCTAACTATTGATAGTATTAAATCAAGAATCAGCCTTTTATGGTGACCCTAAATATTTATTTGTTTATTATTAATTAGTGCAGTTATTAGTACACAAGAAAGTGTGTATAGTTATAGAAGACACAAGGAAAACAACTTAATAAGGGGCAATTTTGGTAAAAATATGCTGTCAACTTTTGCTTGCATTACAAGAGCTGATATATGAAGTTATTATAATCAGAGATGTTTAAAATGAACGGATAAGTTTTTTGTGTTTTATCATCTTTTGTTTATGTTTTTTACAAGAGTTTCACATTTATGAAGTATAAAGGTGTCAAATATATTGATTTTTGGTATTCAAACTTAAATTGAAATATTAAATAACAAATGTTTATTCGATTTTCTTAATCTAAGTTTTAATGCTTTAATTTGAACAAACTACTTTGATAATTCGCTGCTTCTTATAAACACTGAGTCTAAAGGCATTAAATATTTTGGTGTTTGATAACCAAGCTAAAAACTGTCAATATTGTTAGTCCAATACTTCAGCATTGCTCAACAGAACTGAATGCTGCGAGTTTTATCTTAGTTTTTTGTATGTAGACTATTGTTTTGTGTATGTTTTGTATGTACTTTTATTTTCATTTTTATATACTATTACTTTAGTTGACATACTTTTTCTATTGCCTTTAAAAAATGTTTGTCTCATTTTTTTCAACTCAACATAAGGAGTAAACACTAAAACTTAAAATGAACAGAAATTATTACGTATATGAGGAGGGGGGTGCTCCTTCCTCGACACCTCGCTCTTCAAAGTACAGTTTTTCGGCACTTTAAAGAAGTTACTTATTGTTCAAATTAGACGACCCTTGTGTTTCAGGAGTCGTTTTTATAGAATTGGGACAAAATTCAAACTTCAGTGTAAAGAGCAAGGTGTTGAAAAGAAGGTAACCCCCTTCATATACGTCATAATTTCGGCTTGTTTTAAGTTTAATGTTGCTCCTTACCTTCAGTTGAAAAAATATCTTTTTTTATATTAAATTTCTGATCGTTTTTTACATGACACCAGGATGTCTGGGTCTACCTCCACGGAAAAATCCCCTTTCCCACAGAAATATCCTCTGGACAATTCAATCCTGGCAAAAATTTACCTGGGAAAGTTACCCCTAACATCTCCATACGTAATTCTGGAAAATTCACCCAGTGTAAAATTTCCCCCGAATAGTTCACCCCCTAGAAACTTCCCTCTCGGTGGAAAATCTCCCCGTACAAAATCCTCCCAGCAGAAAATTCGTCCTCCCCTCCCCACCCGATATATATATATGCATACTTCCCAATAACAAATATTATATGGAAACAGCAGGCAAATTTTATAATTAAAAAGAGGAGACTTCCCTTTCATATAAAGGATAATCTGTTCAAATAATTTTCAAATCTATTCCCTTCTTTCAGTTAAAAAAAAAATTATTTTAATTTCTGATTGTTTTCCAAATCATACCCAGGCCCAACCAAAATATAACTTAAGGTACCGAACCCTTAAATCCCTGGTTAATTGCTTTTGAAAATGTGTAAATCAATAATCGTACGTGGATTAGTACCGTCCTACGTTTAAATTTGCAATTTCAATTTGGGTAAAAATTTGAATTTACTTAAAAAATTGGCAATGAATAGTAGTTTTTGTAGAAAAGTCCTTGTTAATATTACTACTGAAGAATTTCGGTTGGATGAAAAGAGTATTATTGTTTGTATGGATAGAAGTTTTGTGAGACTTTTGATCTTCTACATAACTGAAGCCACCACAATCTTTATCATAGGATTTTCTTATCGATAAATACATTTCATATATTTGTTTAAATACATTGAAGTACTTCATACAAAAAGAAAAAGAAAAATATTACCACTTAAAATTGCTGAAAAATAAGTTCCTAGCGGTATTTGCCACCCCAAAGAAACTTCCTGGTGGGGCTGATGATGCCCTACCTTGCCTTTCCCACCTCTGTACTGGTAGATATGGGAATGTAACATTTTAGCTGTATAGAGAAACAAAATAATTAATTCCTACTCCCCCTACCTCTTTCAACATTTATCTGAAGCCTCATGAAGAGTAAGCAGTTTGTCCATTAAAAAGTACTTTTTTAGGTGTTTACCCTACCTCCACCTAAACAATAACTCACCCCCTCTCATTATAGCAGATAGGCAATTACAGATCACCAAACGTAGCCTAATTTCATTACGAAATAAAGCGAATCAACTTGGTTGAATCCAGTACTGCCACCGTGTGGCATTACTTCTTTTGCGATTGGGAAGCCTAAACTGTAGTTATTAATACTTTTAAAGTAATAAGCTTCTCAGAATTTTAAATTCATTCCAAGTTCGTCCTCTTTGAGGTAAAGTCATAGTTTGGTGCCCTAAAATAGCAAAAAACAAGACTTTCCCCTGGCCCAATCTGTATGGTAACTTAAAAAAGAGCTTTAAATTTATGTTTGAATGAGTTCCCTCCCAATTATCTTGGACCTTTGATATTATACAATCACCCCTGGTAAAAAAAAACAAATAAACATTCATCGACAGTGTTTCATCTGAAAAAAAGGCGAAATTCCAAATTTTTCAGATTGGAGCTTGAAACCTCTACTGTAGGTTTCTCTGATATGATGTATTTAATAAAGAGATTTTCAATAAGATCGCTTGCTTTATTGGGGGTGTTTCTACTTTTTTTTTCAAAAATCAGGCAAATTTTCTCAGATATTCGGTTTTATATAGGTAACAATAAATTAAGAGAATTTTATATATTTAGAATCACTATAAAAAGACAATACTGCCGGTTTAGCAATTGCCATGAAAATTCCGTTTTCAGTTTTGGTGAATATTGACCCAAGTCACTGTCACTTTGAGTTTTTTTTTATCATAAACTATTTTGTAAGATTCTCTTGTGATAGAAATTTTTTGAACCCGTTCATTTTATCCGAGGCAACGCTATAGTGTTACCTATAGTAAAGGCCATACGGCTCCAATGTTGTATTATTAATAATTAAAAAATACTTTCCGAAAAATAAGTTTTTCAAAGAAAAGTAAAGGCCATTTTAAACTTAAGCTCAGCAGGTACAAATACCTGTTAAAATTCAAATTCAAAACGACCAGAAATTACTATTAAAGAATAAATGAAACCCAAAACGAACAGAAATCAAATAAAAAATCATTGCAAAAAAATACAACAAGTAATAATATAAATGAATAAATAAATCTTAAAGCGAGTAATGCTTAGATTAACTATGAAAATCTAGCTTAAAACGAAAAAAATATTTTGCCATTGAAGTATAAATGAAACTTAAAACAAACAGAAATTTAATAAACAATCAATGCAAACAAACATACAAAAGATATTAGTGTAAATGAATAAATAAATCTTAAAACGAGTGAAACAAACTGAATATACAAATTAAGCTTGGAACGAACAAAAATTACTACAAACAAGAGTTTGGGTATCGCCTCCTTCTCTCACTGTAAAAGTCAAAAACCTATTGCGTCATTGGCGCTTTACTGAAAACCAATTTTATGAAAAATATTTTCTTTTGTACTTAATATTGATAATAAACATTAAAATTATAGTAAAATTTTGAACTGATGAGTTTTCAGCAATTAATATCATTATTAATCAAATATTCAGTTTAATGTATTAGCTCTTTCCAAAGTTGTTCAAGACAAATATAGTTTCACTACAAACAAGGGTTTGGATACTGCCCTCTTCCTTAACAGTAAATAAAAACCAAAAGCCTACTGCGTCATTGGCACTTAACTGAAAACGAATTATCTTAGGAATATTTTGAAATAAATTCTTGGACTGATGGATCTTTCAACTATTAATATCATTACACATCAAATATTCAAATTGATGTTCTTTATACTTTCCAAGACTGTGACCCTCCGATCTCTTTTGACCCTTAAAAATTGAACTTGAACTTTCAATTTCCGTTCAAATCAGCCCTCTCTGAAGTTTATATGAGCATCCCTTCCATAAGAACCATATATGCCCCAAGGGCATAAATTGGAACGCCTGCCCCCGGTCTCTGCATGGCTGTGTCGTCACTGGAGTTTTTTTTTTAATCTGACATTTCAACGATTTTCAACAAAATGGCTATCTCAAAATTTTTATTGGATGCATTTGGGGGGAAAAGGCGTGGGGGGGGGTAGTTGCCCTCTGATCTCATTGACTCTTAAAAACTGAATTAGAACTTTCAATTTCCAATTGAATGAGCCCTATCTGCAGTTTAAGCGAGCATCCCTTCCACAACAGCTGTATATACCCCCCCCCCCCCCCGGCTTAACTTTCAATGCCTGCCCCGGGACCTGAAGGATTGTGTTGACCCCGGAGTTTTCGTTATGTGATCTTTAAACCATTTTTAAAAATAGCTCTCTCAAAGTTCTTATTGGATTGGTCTGAGGAAAATAAGGAGTGGAGAGGGGGGGGGGCTAGTTGCCCTCCGATCTCTTTTGACTTTTAAAATGTGAACGAGAACTTTAAATTTACAATCATATGAGCCCTCTCCGAAGTTTATACGAGCACACCTTCCATAAGAACTATATATGCCCCCAGAGCATTACTTACAACGCCTGCCGCCGGGCCCTGGGGGGTTGTGTCAACCCCAGAGTTTTCATAATATGATCTTTGAACTATTTAAAAAAATGGCTATCTCAAAGTTCTTATCGGATGATTTTGAGAAAAAAATGGAATGGAAGGGGGGGGGGGGCTAGTTGCCCTCCGATATCTCTTGACTCTGTAAAATTGACCTAGAACTTTCAATTTCCAAACAAATTACGAGCATACCTTCCATAAAAACCATATATGGCCCCAGAGGAATACTTACAACGCCTGTCCTGGGCTCTGGGGGGTTGTGTCGACACAGGAGTTTTTCTTATCTGACCTTTGAACTATTTTTAACGAAATGGCCATACGTAAAGGAGTTTTTGTTATATGATCAATGAATTATTTTTAACTAAATGGCTAACTCAAATTTTTTATCGGATCTATTTGGGGAAAATGGGCTTGGAGGGGGGGCGTTAGTTGCCCTCCGATCACTTTTGACTCTTAAAAAGGGCACTAGAACTCTTGATTTTCAAATGAATGAGCCCCATTTGAAGTTTGTAGGACGACCCCTTCTATGTGAAGTGCCCCTGGGATAAAAGTAAATGGAGTGTGAGGGAGGCTAGCTGCCCCCCAATCATTTTTGACTCTTAAAAAGTGAATTACAACTTTCAATTTCCAATCATATGAGACCTCTATGAAGTTTATACGAGAATCCCTTCCATAACAACTATATATGCCCCCAGGACTTAACTTACCACGCCTACCCCTGGGCCCTGGGGGACTGTGATGACACCGCAGTTTTTTTTTATCTGAACTTTGAACTATTTTTAACAAAATGTCTATCTCAAAGTTTTTATCTGAGGCATTTAGGGCATGGAGGGGGGGGGGGGCTAGTTGACCTTCGATCTCTTATGAATCTTAAAAAGTAAACGAGAACTTTCAGTTTCCAATCCATTCATAACGCCTGTATCCGGACCCTGGGGGTTGCGTCGACACAGGATTTTTTCTTATCTGATTTTTGAACTGTTTTTAATGAAATGGCTGTTTTAAAAATTTTATCGGATGGGCTTGGGTAAAAAAGGGTGTGTGAGGGGGGGGGAGCTAGTTGCCCTCGGATATCTTTTGACTCTTAAAAAGTGAACTATAACTTCTAATTTCCAATCATATGAGCCCTCTCTGAAGTTTATACGAGTATCCCTTTCTTAAGAACCATATACGCCCCCAGGACAACACTTACGACGCCTACCCCCCGGGCCCTGGAGGGGGGTGTGTTGACACCGTAGTTTTTGTTATCTAATTTTTGAACAATTTTAAAAAACTGTCTATCTCAAAATTTGGAGTGGATGGGTTTGGAGAAAAAAGGCGTGTGGGGGGGGCAGTTGCGCTTAACTCTCTTGACTCTTCAAAAGTGAACTAGAACTTTCAATTTCACCTCTATGAAGTTTATGCGAGCATCCCTTTCATAAGAACCACACATGGCTTTAGGGCTTAACTTGGAAGGCCTTCCCCTGGGCCCTGGGGGGTTGTATTGACACCGGAGTTTTTCTTATCCGACCTTTGAACTATTTTTAACAAAATCTCTATCTCAAAATTTTCATCAGATGGATTTGGAAAAAGAAGGCGTGGAGGAGGTGGGCGCTAGTTGACCTCGGATCTGTTTTGACTATGAAAAAGTGAGCTCGAACTTTCAATTTCCAATCAAATGAGTCATCTGTGAAGTTTATACGAGCATCCCCTACATAAGAACCACATATGCCCCAGGGCATAACTTACAACGCCTGCACCCGGGCCCTGGGGGTTTGTGTTGACACCTGAGTTTTTGTTATCTGACTTTTGAACAATTTTTAACATAATGGCTATCTCAAAATTTTTATCGGATGTATTTGGGGAAAAGGGGCGTGGGGGGGATAGTTGCCCTCCCATCTCTTTTGATTCTTAAAAACTGAACTAGAACTTTCAATTTCCAATCAAATGAGCCCTCTCTGAAGTTTTTACGAGCATATCTTCCATAAGAACCATATATTCCCCCAGGGCATAACTTACAACGTCTGCCCTCGGGTCCTGGGGGCTGTGTCCATCCCGGAGTTTTCATAATATGGTGTTAGAACTATTTAAAAAAAAGGCTTTCTCAAAGTTCTTATTTGATGGTTTTGGGGGTTGTGTCGACACCGTAGTTTTTGTTATATGATCTCTGAACTATCTTTAACAAAATATCTGTCTCAAAATAATTATCGGATGCATTCACGAAAAATGGGTTTGGGGAGGGGGCTGGTTACCCTCCGATATCTTTGGACGCTTAAAAAGTCAACTAGAACTTTAAATTTTCAATCAAACGAGCCACCTCTGAAGTTTATACTAGCATTCCTTCCATAAGAACCATAAAAGCCCCCAGGGCATAATTTAAAACCCTTGTCCTGAAGGCTGTGGGGGGAGTTAGTTGCCTTACAATCACTTTCGACTATTAAAAAGGGCACAAGCCATTTAAATTTCCAATCGAATGAGCCCTTTTTGAAGTTTCTACGACAAAGAATTCTATAAAAACCTTATATGTCCCAAGGGCATAACTTACAACCCTTGCCCTGAGGGCTGTGGGGGGGGGGGCTGTCATCCTCAAAGACCTAATTTCCAAAATTTTCAACTACGTTGAGCAACATGGCTTTCTCAAAATTTTGATTGGATGTGTTTCGGGAAAAGGTGGGCGTGAGAGGGGGGTTTGTTGCCCTCCAGTCACTTTCGACTATTAAAAAGGGCACTAGCCCTTTGAATTTCCAATCGAATGAATCCTTTTTGAAGTTTCTACGACAAAGAATTCTATAAAAACCTTATATGCCCCCAGGACATAACTTACAACCCGTGCCCTGAGGGCTGTGGGGCGAGTTTCCTCCTCAAAAACATAATTTCTATCTGGAAATCAACTACGTAGAACAAAATGGCTATCTCAAAATTTTGTTGGATGTATTTGGGGAAATGGTGGGCGCGGAAAGAGTGTTAGTTGCCTCCCAATCACTTTTGACCCTTAAAAAGGACACTAGAACTCTTGATTTCCAATTGAATGAACCCCCTTTTAAGTTTAAACGGCGACTCCTTCCATATAAACTGTCTCTGGGAAAAATAATAATAATAATAAATAATAAAATATTGGCGCCATATGGCCTTTACTATAGGCAACGCTGTAGCGTTGCCTCTGATTATTATTATTATTATTTTCCCAGAGGCACTTCATATGGAAGGGGTCGTCGCAAAAACTTCAAAGGGGATTCATTCGATTCAAAATTGAAAGTTCCAGCGCCCTTTTTGAGAGTCAAAAGTGATCGGAGGGCAACTACCCTCCACCCCCCCCCCTAACACCCTCTTTTCCCAAATGTATCCGATAAAAATTTTGAGATAGCCGTTTTGTTAAAAATAGTTCAATGATCGCATAAAAATTTCCAGGGTCAAAATAACTTCCAAAGACCCGGGGACAGGCGTTGTAAGTTATACCCTGGGGGCATATGTGGTTCTTATGGAAGAAATGCTCGTATAAACTTCAGAGAGGGCTCTTTTGATTGGAAATTGAAACTTCTAGTTCGATTTTAAGACTCAAAAGAGAACGGAGGGCATCAAGCCCTCCCCCCTTTCACGCCCAGTTTTCCTCAAAACGATAAGAACTTTGAGATAGGCATTAAAAAAAAAGCTCAAAGACAATATAACAAAAAACTCAGGTGTCGAAACAGCCACCCAGGGCCCGAGAACAGGCGTTGTAAGTTATGCCCTGGGGTAATAAATGGTTCTTATGGAAGGGATGCTCGTAAAAACTTCAAAAGGGCTCATTTGATTGAAAATTGTAAGTTATAGTTCAGTTTCTGAGAGTCATAAGAGATTGGAGGGGAACAACGCGACCCCACACCCCTTTTTCCCAAATGCATTCGATAAAAATTTTGAGACAGCCATTTTGTTAAAAATTGTTCAAAAGTCAGATAAAAAACTCAGGTGTCTACACAACCCCCCTGGGCCCGGGGCAGGCGTTGTAAGTTATGCCCTGAGGCATATATGGTTCTTGTGAAAGGGATGCTTGTTTAAACTTCATAGAAGTCTCATTTGATTGGAAATTGAAAGTCGTAGTTCACTTTTTAAGAGTCAAGGGATTAAAGGGTAGCTAGCTCCCTCCCACGCCCTTATTTCCCCAAACCCATTCGCTACAAATTTTGAAATAGCCATTTTTTAAAAAATTGTTAAAAAATTAGATAAAAAAACTCAGTATCAACAAAATTACCCGGGCCCAGGGACAGAAAAACAAATAAATATTATTTAATAGCCATTAAAAAAAAATAGCTCAAAGACAATATTACAAAAAACTCAGGTGTCGAAACAGCCACCCAGGGCCCGAGGACAGGCGTTGTAAGTTATGCCCTGGGGGGGGGGGTAACCAGCCCCCCCCCCCACGCCCTTTTTCCAAATGCATCAGATAAAAATTTTGAGATAGTGATTTTGTTGAAAATAGTTTAAAGGTTATATAACAAAACTTCCTTGTTGCCGCAACCCCCAGGGCCCAGGGGCAGGCGTTGTAAGTAATGCTCTGGGAACATATATGGTTCTTATGGAAGGGATGCTGGTACCAACTTCGGAGAGGGCTCATTCGATTGGAAATTCAAGTTCTCGTTCCCTTTTTTAGAGTAAAAAAAGATCAAAGGGCAACTAGCCCCCCCCCATACCCTGTTTTCCTCAAACACATCCGATAAGAACTTTGAGAGAGCCGTTTTTTTCAAAATGGTCCAAAAATAATGTAACGAAAACTCCGGGGTCGACACAATCCTTCAGGGCCCGAGGTAGGCGTTGTAAGTTATGCCTGGCAGGCATATATAGCTGTTATGGAAGGAATGCTCGTATAAACTTCAAAAAGTTCTAAGTAACTAGCTTAGGTAATGAACATTTTCCTGCACAAGATACCTGACTTTATTATAAATTTTTGAAAGCAGATTAGAAAAGAAGGCAAATTTCTGTTTTGCGATTAATTTGCTGTAAAGTGTTGCTAATTAAGAAAAGAACACAATTTTTACGTAAATCCAGCTTAGCGGAGAACCCTGTCGAGAGGCATCAACCCCCTGTCCACAGAAATATGATTTTTTTTGTGTATGAGAATATATAAAAATACTGGTTTCTGTCATAGGGTAAGAAAATCATGTTTTTCGTATAGATAATGTTTTTTACTAAAGATACATTCAAGCCGCGCATGTTTCTGACTCAAAAATTGTCAAACACTAATAGCCTCAAGGCCGAAGGTACCTTGCATCTTGTATTGAATTGATGGCATATGGTGTCAAATAATTTACCTAAAAAATAACTCTATTTGCGAAATAGGGTATAGCATTTGCGAATTGGACTTATGAACGATCTTAATTTTTGATTGAATAATAGGGGTGTGAATGATCCTAATTAGTGATCGGATCGTAGGAAGGTGGTAAAAAAGGGTTAAACTGATTAGCAGTTAAGGTAAACCCGAAAGGGTTGTTAACTCATAGCTTATTTATTATAAATTTGGAATAGCATCAATCTATGGGAATGGTTAACGATGATAAAATGGCCCTGAGAGTTGACCTAGCTTTACTTCACCGATGTGTTCTGTATAATACACAAGTACAGTTTGAACAGTGTTTGTCAATATAAAACATGGTCTAACGTTGTAGTATACTAAAAAGTTGATACTAATAGAGATGTAGATGTAAAGAAAAGAATTTTAATAATGAAATTCAGAACAACCCTTAGAAATCCTTGCCAATCAAGTAGTGAGGTGTATATGAGTATGAATCGTCAATGATCATAAGCACCAATGACCCTATCCACCAGGGACCTCAACCTACAAAGGTCCTTTATCCCCAACCTCCAAGACCCCCCAAACTTTTTGGCTCCCTCAGCCAATTTTTTGAATTCTTTTTGGAAGTTTTATTAAACTTTTTTTATTATTTTTTTACATGATATATTTTTTCAACTTTTTTTTACATCTCTTAGAATGACATGTAACATACTAAAAACATAAGAAAATCACATTTAATATTTTCCAAATTCAAAATGAGAATGATATAGAAATGTTAGTTATGACTTTTAATATTAGAAAAATATTGTTTGTAGTAGCATTTTTTTAATTGGACTAAATTTTTTTTGGGGACCAAAATTATTCAACTTTTTTTTACGTATCTTAATATGACATAAAATATGCTTATGGCTCTAAAAATTGTACTCTATGCTTGCTCAGAGACACAATGCGGCTTCCCCACTGCCACTCTATGTCCGGTTATCGACACTACCTAGTTTATTGCATGTATTAAATCAGTATTTTTACACAGTGGAACAATAAACCCAACTCATATCTCTAAAAAGTGAAAATGAAGCATTTTAAGAAAGTATGTTCACATGATAGTGCTATTGTAGCATTGAATGCTGACAAGGAGAAATATTTAAACTATGAAATAAGCACAAGTAGTAGCACTATCGGAAACGTATGCGTGCATTGTCATGACAGTAAGGAATTAAATTTCTTTGGAGTACCAAACAAATTCAGCTCTTATGATGGTGGATATGCGATATTGAGATTCCCGGAGATGATTGCACTCAAAGAGAATGCAAACATAAAAATAATAGTTGATGAAGAGGGTCATCTTCTTGCTAGTGCTTGTGGTAACATATTACCCAGTGTTAAACCATATCGTCAGCCTTCGGGTATTTACATTCAAATGAAAGCAAAGAGGAAAAGAAAGGCCTACTCTTCTACTAATACCATAAACCATATCTTGTCTACGCGCCGAAACTGTTACCTGTGTAAAAATAATGTTGTAATAGACAGTGAAATTACTGGCAAAATAAAAAGGGCATTGGTAGAAAATATCACTAAGGAATATAAAGATAATCGATGAAAAACAAAGTACCAGCAAACGTTACTACCATTGATCAAACAGTCAATGAACCAAATAATACCAAAGACGAAACGCATATTGAACCTGTCGGTGACACACCAGTAAAAATTGTGTATGACTCAAAATTGAATAATGATTATTCTACTGCTTACGAGCTAAGAGAAAACAATAGCTACAATATCGAGAGAGAACATGGTGAACTATTTTATGGAGCAGATTCAAAATGTCCAAAGTTCTTCATTGATATAAATAAAGCATAAAATATATTTTTGTATTAATATTCTACATGACATTATTTCATTAAAAATATATTATGCATTACATTGTTATGTGTTCATTATTTTTAGAGTAAGCTAGCATATCAAACGTTTAGAATGTCTATTAAAATATCGGAGATGTAAGAAAAGGAATTTGCATACATCATATGTCGGATAGATATGTTAACATAGAGAAAATCTAAGTATAAGAACGAATAAATTCTCTATCAACATCTATTGTCAGATATATGGGATAGCATTGACAAAACCTAAGTATCAGAGTGAATAAATTGTTTACCAATGTCTTTTGACAAATACGTTTGATAACACTGACATAATTTAAGTATCAAATTGAACAATTTCTTTATTAACATTCTTTATCGATATCATTTGTCGGATACGTCGGATTACATTGACAAAATATATCTATTAGAATGAATAAATTGTTTCATCATCCGTTGTCGGATTTGTCATTATGAAAAAATTGTAAGTAAGTAAGTAACAAACTCTTTCTTGAATTCACCTCTTTGATACACAATACAGAAATTATGAACAAATTGTAATTTCCAGACTTCATTTGCATGCAATAGATACCGAGAGTTCTATGACTCCTCCCCGCAATGAATTCTATGGGTTTTATAACTCCTCCCCATAATGAATTCAGATGGTTTTAGGACTCATCCCCATAGCCATAACTCCATTCAACCCTGAGCAAACGTATAAAAGTTTGATGAGGTACTTCTCTACTTAACAACTACATTAATAGCTTCCAAGATGATAGGACTGTATGACACAGAATTTATTAGTTTGAAAAAATCATCTTGTGGTGTTATATTTGAATGTGTATTTTTATTATTGTGTATGGAAATCAAAGAAATTGACTGGTATCATTAAATAGTGAACTATAATATGTTTGAATATGATAAAAGCTTGTGAAGTACTACATTACGTCGTATAAACAGACTGGATTCTACGATAGAGTGATTACACCACTTAATAATAATGGTCAGGAACTGAGAAATGTTCAGGAGGAAGTCAGTGAAATTTGACGCTTTTTCGGGGTTGAAGCACTCTACGTAAAGGGTAATGTACCTACAGATAAAATTTTAATTCAAAAGTGTGACCCTAGGATTCCACCTTTCAATCTAGAAGAATTGAAGTGTTTTAAATTTGAAGGGGCTTATCACCGTCCTGAAGACGAGGTTAGGTTCTTCGCGCAGTGGATACCTAAGGACATACCTGATCGCGATAAATGCATAAGACACGGTAAAAACTATTCTATATCATGGGAATCTTGTTTCGCGATGTTTAAGAGTGAACTTTAAGTACTATTTTTATGTAAACATGTGTTTTTTCTCAAAAAATATATTAATATGTTTAACCAATAAATATCTTTAAGCTTAACCCGTCTTTATTCTTTAGAATAGTTCTATTCATTCATTAAATTATGAAGAAATTGTAAGTAAGTAACAATCTCTTTCTTGAATTCACCTCTTGGATACACAATATGGATATTTCATTCAAGAAATCATGAAAAAATCGCAAGTAAGTAACAATCTCTTTATTGTTTTCATCTCTTGGATACACAATACGGTAATTTCATTCAAGAAATTATGAAAAAATTGTAAATAAGTAACAAACTCTTTCTTGAATTCGCCGTTTGGATGCACAATACTAAAATTTAATTCAAGAAATTATGAAAAAATCGCAAGTAACTAACAAACTCTTTATTGTTTTCACCTCTTGGATATACAATACGGAAATTTCATTCAAGAAATTATAAGAAATTGTAAGTAAGTAACGAATTCTTTCTTGAATTCGCCTCCTGGGTACACAATACAGATATTTCATTCACGAAATTATGACAAAATGCTAAATAAGTAACAAATTCTTTCTTGAATTCACCGTTTGAATGCAAAAACAGAAATTTAATTCAGGAAATTATGAAAAAAATTTAAACAAACTCTTTCTTGAATTCACCTCTTGGATACACAATATGGAAATTTCACTCAAGAAATTATGAAAAAAAATTGTAAGTAAGTAACAAACTCTTTCTTGAATTATCCTCCTGGATACACAATACAGGCATTTCATTCAAGAAAATAAAAAAAATTGTAAGTAAGTAACAAACTCTTTATTGATTTCACCTCTTGGATACACAATACAGATATTCCATTCAAGACATTATGAAGAAATCGCAAGTAAGTAACAAACTCTTTATTGTTTTAACCTCTTCGATACACAATATGGAAATTTCACTCAAGAAATTATGAAAAAAAATTGTAAGTAAGTAACAAACTCTTTATTGATTTCACCTCTTGGATACACAATACAGATATTTCTTGAATTCGCCTCAATACAGAAATGTTCAGGTGGACTTCCTCCTGAACATTTCTCAGTTCCTGACCACTATCAATAAGTGATGTAATCACTCTATCGTAGAATCCCAGTCTGTTTATACGTCGTAATGTAGTACTCCACAAGCTTTTATCATACTCAAACATATTATAGTTCACTATCCAATGATAACAGTCAATTCCTTCGAGTTCCATAGACAATAATAAAAATGCACATTCAAATATAACACCACAAGAAGATTTTTTCAAACCGATAAATTCTGTGTCATACAGTCCTATCATCTTGGAAGCTATTAATGTAGTTGTTAAGTAGAGAAGTCCTACCTAATTGCTATTCCAAATTATAAATTTGGAATAGCATCAATCTATGGGAATGGTTAACGATGATAAAATAACCTGTGAGTTGACCTAGCTTTACTTCACCGATGTGTTCTGTATAATACACAAGTACAGTTTGAACAGTGTTGTCAATATAAAATATGGTCTAACGTTATAGCATACTAGAAAGTTGATACTAATAGAGATGTAGATGTAAAGAAAAGAGTTTTAATAATGAAATTCAGAACAACCCTTAGAAATCCTTGCAAATCAAGTAGTGAGGTGTATATGAGTATGAACCGTCAAGGATCATAAGCACCAAATACCCTAACCACCAGGGACCTCAACCTCCAAAGGTCCTTTATCCCCAACCTCCAAGGCCTCCCTAACTTTTTGGCCCCTCCCCCCATTTTTTTGGAATTTTTTTTGAAGTTTTTTTAAATTTTTTAAAATGTTTTTTTTAACTTGCTATATTTTTTCAACTTTTTTTATATCTCTTAGAATGACATGTAACATACTTAAAACAACAAAATCACATTTAATATTTTCCAAATTAAAATGAGAATGATATAGAAATGTTAGTCGTGACTTTTACTATTAGAAAAATATTGTTTGTAATTGCATTTTTTTTATTGGACTAAAGATTTTTTTTGTACTTAGAAATTATTCAACTTTTTTTACGTATCTTAAAATGATATGAAATATGCTTATGGCTCTAACAATTGTACTCCATGCTTGCTTAGAGACACGACGCGGTTTTCCCATTGGTACTCTTTGTCCGGTTATCGACACTACATAGTTTATTGCATGTATTAAAACAGTATTTTTTTACACAGTGGAACAATAAACACAACTCATATCTCTAAAAAGTGAAAATGAAGAATTTTAAAAAAGTATGTTCACATGATAGTGTTACTGTAGCGTTGAATACTGACAAGGAGAAGTATTTAAACTATGAAATAAGTACAAGTGGTAGCACTATCGGAAACGTATGCGTGCATTGTAATGATAGTAAGGAATTTAATTTCTTTGGAGCACCAAAAAAATTCAACTTTTTTGATGGTGGATATGCGAGATTGAGATCCTCGGAGATGATTGCACTCAAAGAGAATGCCAACAAGAAAATAATAGTTGATGAAGAGGGGCATCTTCTTGCTAGTGCTTGTGGTAACATGTTACCCAGTGTTAAACCATATCGTCAGCTTTTGGGTATTAGTCTTAGCTTAGAGTTTTAGTTATAGTTATAGTTTAGTTTAGTTTTAGTTGAGAATTTAGAGTTTTTGTTTAGAGTCTTAGCTTAGAGTTTTAGTTAGAGTTATAGTCTAGTTTGGTTTTAGTTAGGAGCTTTAGTTTAGATCTCTAGTTTAGTTTTAGTTAAGAGTTTTAGTTTAGAGTTTTAGCTTAGAGTCTTATCTTAGAGTTTTAGTTAGAGTTTATAGTTTAGTTTAGTTTTAGTTAAGAGTTGTAGTTTAGTTTTAGTTAGGAGTTTTAGTTTAGAGTTTTAGTTTAGAGTCTTAGCTTAGAGTTTCAGTTAGAGTTATAATTTAGTTTAGTTTTAGTTAAGAGTTTTAGTTTAGATCTATAGTTTAGTTTTAGTTAAGAGTTTTAGTTTAGAGTTTAGAGTATTAGCCTAGAGTCATAGCTTAGAGTTTTAGTTAGAGTTATAGTTTAGTTTAGTTTCAGTTAAGAGTTTTAGTTTAGAGTTGTAGTTTAGTTTTATTTAAGAGTTTTAGTTTAGAGTTTTAGCTTAGAGTCTTATCTTAGAGTTTTAGTTAGAGTTATACATTAGTTTAGTTCTAGTTTATTTTTAGTTAAGAGTTTTAGTTTAGAGTTTTAGTTTAAAGTCTTAGCTTAGAGTTCTAGTTATAGTTTAGTTTAGTTATAGTTTAGCTTAGAGTTGAAGTTTAGTTAAGAGTTTTAGTTTAGAGTTTAGAGTTTCAGTGAGTCTTAGCTTAGAGTTTTAGTTTAGAGTCTTAGCTTGGAGTTTTAGTTAGAGTTATAGTTTAGTTTCAGTTTAGAGTCTTAGGTTAGAGTTTTAGTTAGAGTTTTAATTTAGTTTAGTTTTAGTTAGGAGCTTTAGTTTAAATCTCTCGTTTAGTTTTAATTAAGAGTTTTAGTTTACAGTTTATAGTTTTAGTTTAGAGTTTTAGTTTAGAGTTTTAGTTAGAGTTATAGTTTAGTTTAGTTTCAGTTAAGAGTTTTAGTTTAGATATTGGAGTTTTAGTTTCGATTCTTAGCTTAGAGTTTTAGTTAGAGTTATAGTTTAATTTAGTTTTAACTCAGAGTTTTAGTTTAGAGTCTTTGCATAGAGTTTTAGTTAGAGTTATAGTTTAGTTTAGTTTTAGTTAAGAATTTTAGTTTAGAGTTGTTGTTTAGTTTTAGTTTAGAGTCTAGAGTTTTAATTTAGAGTGTTAGCTTAGAGTTTTAGTTAGAGTTACAGTTTAGTTTAGTTTTAGTTAAGAGTTTTAGTTTAGACTTGTAGTTTAGTTTTTGTTAAGACTTTTAGTTTAGAGTATTAGCTTAGAGTCTTAGCTTAGAGTTTTAGTTAGAGTTATAGTTTAGTTTACTTTCAGTTAAGAGTTTTAGGTTAGAGCTGTAGTTTAGTTTTAGTTAAGAGTTTTAGTTTAGAGTTTTAGTGTAGGGTTTTAGCTTAAAGTTTTAGTTAGAGATATAGTTTAGTTTAGTTTTAGTTAAAGTTGTAGTTTAGTTAAAAGTTCTAGTTAAGAGTTTTAGTTAGAGCTATAGTTTACTTTAGTTTTAGTTAAGAGTTTTAGTTTAGAGTTATAGTTTAGTTTTTAGTTAAGAGTTTTAGTTTAGAGTTTAGAGTATTAGCTTAGAGTCTTAGCTTAGAGTTTTAGTTAGATTTATAGTTTAGTGTAAATTTAGATAAGAGTTTAGGTTTAGAGTTGTTGTTTAGCTTTAGATAAGAGTTTTAGTTTAGAGTTTAGAGTTTTAGTTTAAAGTCTTAGCTTATAGTTTTAGTTAGAGGTATAGTTTAGTTTAGTTTTAGCTAAGAGCTTTAGTTTAGGGTTTTAGCTTAGAGTTTTAGTTTAGAGTCTTAGCTTAGAGTTTTAGTTAGAGTTTTAGTTTTAGTTTAGTTTTAGTTAAGAGTTTGAGTTTAGACTTATAGTTCAGTTGGGAGTTTTATTTTAGAGTTTGGAGTTTTAGTTAGAGTTATAGTATAGTTTAGTTTTAGTTTAGAGTCTAGATTTCTAGTTTAGAGTGTTAGCTTAGAGTTTTAGTTAGAGTTATAGTTTAGTTTAGTTTTCGTTATAAGTTTCAATTTAGACTTGTAGTTTAGCTTTAGTTAAGAGTTTTAGTTTAGAGTTGTAGCTTAGTTTTAATTCAGAGTTTTAGTTTAGAGTCTTAGCTTAGAGTTTTAGTTAGCGTTATAGTTTAGTTTAGCTTTAGTTAAGAATTTTAGTTTAGAGTTATTGTATAGTTTTAGACAAGAGTTGTAGTTTAGAGCTTGGAGTTTTAGTTAGAGTTATGGTTTAGTTTAGTTTTAGTTTAGAGCCTAGAGTTTTAGTTTAGAGTGTTAGCTTAGAGTTTTAATTTAGACTTGTGGTTTAGTTTTAGTGAAGAGTTTTAGTTTAGAGTTGTAGTTTAGTTTTAGCTAAGAATTTTAGTTTAGGATTTTAGCTTAGAGTTTAGAATCTTAGATTAGAGTTTTAGTTAGAGTTATAGTTTTAGTTTAGTTTTATTTAAGAGTTTTAGTTTAGAGTTTTACTTTAGCGTCTTTACTTAGAGTGGGTTTTATTAATTTTTAAGGTTAATTTAGACTAGGTTACGCACGCGTGCGTAACCTTGCCTAAATTAACCTTAAAAATAAATAAAACTCCAAACTAACTAAAACTCCAAACTCTAAACTAAAACTCTTAACTAAACTATAACTCTAAACTAAAACTCTTAACTAAAACTAAACTAAAACTATAACTCTAACTAAAAGTCTAAGCTAAGACTCTAAACTAAAACTCTAAGCTAAAACCCTAAACTAAAACTCTTAACTAAAACTGAACTAAACAATACCTTTAACTAAAACTCTAAGCTAAGACTCTAAATTAAAACTCTAAACTCTAAACTAAAACTCTTACCTAAAGCTAAACAACAACTCTAAACTAAGACGCTTAACTAAAACTAAACTAAACTATAACTCTAACTAAAATTCTAAGCTAAGACTCTAAGCTAATACTCTATACTCTAAACTAAAACTCTTAACTAAAAACTAAACTATAACTCTAAACTAAAACTCTTAACTAAAACTAAAGTAAACTATAGCTCTAACTAAAATTCTAAACTAGAACTTTTAACTAAACTACAACTCTAACTAAAACTAAACTAAACTATAACTCTAACTAAAACTTTAAGCTAAAACCCTAAACTAAAACCCTAAACTCTCAACTAAAACTCTTAACTAAAACTAAACTACAGCTCTAAACTAAAACTCTTAACTAAAAGTAAACTAAACTATGACTCTATCTAAAACTCTAAGCTAAGACTCTAAGCTAATACTCTAAACTCTAAACTAAAACTCTTAACTAAAAACTAAACTATAACTCTAAACTAAAACTCTTAACTAAAACTAAACTACAAGTCTAAACTAAAACTCTGAACTAAAACTAAACTAAACTGTAACTCTAAATAAAACTCTAAGCTAACACTCTAAATTAAAACTCTAGACTCTAAACTAAAACTAAACCAAACTATAACTCTAACTAAAACTCTAAACTCTAAACTAAAACTCTTATCTAAAACTAAACAACAACTATAAACTAAAATTCTTAACTAAAACTAAACTATAACTCTAACTAAAACTAAAACTCTATGCAAAGACTCTAAACTAAAACTCTGAATTAAAACTAAACTAAACTATAACTCTAACTAAAACTCTAAGTTAAGAATCTAAACTAAAACTCTAAATTATCGACTAAAACTAAATTAAACTGTGACTATAACTAAAACTCTAAGCTAAGAGAGACTCACTGAAACTCTAAACTCTAAACTAAAACTCTTAACTAAACAACAGCTCTAAACTAAACTATAACTAAACTAAACTATAACTCTAACTAAAACTCTAAGCTAAGGTTTTAATCTAAAACTCTAAACTCTAAAATAAAACTCTTAACTAAAACTAAACTACAACTCTAAACTAAACTAGAACTAAACTTAACTATAACCCTAACTAAAACTCTAAGCTGAGACTCTAAAGTAAATCTCTAAACTAAAACTCTTAACTAAAACTGAACTACAACTGTAAACTAAAACTCTTAACTGAAACTAAACTAAACTATAACTCTAACTAAAACTCTAAGCTAAGACTCTTGGCTAATACTCTAAACTCTAAACTAAAACTCTTAACTAGAACTAAACTATAAGTCTAAACTAAAACTCTTGACTAAAAATAAACTAAATTATAACTCTAACTGAGACTCTAAGCTAAGACTCTGAACTAAAACTCTAAACTAAAACTCTTAACTAAAACTAAACTACAACTCTTAACTAAAACTAAACTATACTATAAAATTTAACTAAAAGTCTAAGATAAGACTCTATGCTAAAACTCTAAACTCTAAACTAAAACTCTTAACTAAAACTAAACTAGAACCCTAAGATAAGACTCTAAGCTAAAACTCTACCCTCTAAACTAAAACTCTTAACTAAAACTAAACTACAACTCTAAACTAAAACTCTTAACTGAAACTATACTAAACTATATGTGTAACTAAAAACTCTAAGCTACGACTCTAGGCTAAAACTCTAAATTAAAACTCTTAATTAAAACTAAACTAAACTATAACTCTAAACTAAAACTCTTAACTGAAACTAAACTAAACTATAAGTGTAACTAAAAACTCTAAGCTAAGACTCTAGGCTAAAACTCTAAGCTAAAACTCATAACTAAAACTAAACCAAACTATAACTCTAAACTAAAACTCTTAACTGAAACTAAACTAAACTATAAGTGAAACTAAAAACTCTAAGCTAAGACTCTAGGCTAAAACTCAAAGCTAAAACTCTTGACTAAAACAAAACTAAACTATAACCCTAGACTAAAACACTTAATTGAAACTAAACTAAACTATAAATGTAACTAAAAACTCTAAGCTAAGACTCTAGAATAAACTCTAAGCTAAAACTCTTAACTAAAACTAAATTAACTATAACTCTAAACTAAAACTCTTAACTGAAACTAATCTAAACTATAAGAGTAACTAAAAACTCTAGGCTAAGACTCTAGGCTAAAACTCTAAGCTAAAACTCTTAACTAAAACTAAACCAAACTATAACTCTAAACTAAAATTCTTAACTGAAACTAAGCTAAACTATAAGTGTAACTAGAAACTCTAAGCTAAGACTCTAGGCTAAAACTCTAAGCTAAAACTCTTAACTAAAACTAAACTAAACTATAACTCTAAACTAAAACTCTTAAATGAAACTAAACTAAACTATAAGTGTAACTAAAAACTCTAAGCTGAAACTCTAGGCTAAAACTCTAAGCTAAGACTCTTAGCTAAAACTAAACTAAACTATAACTCTAAACTAAAACTGTTAACTGAAACTAAACTAAACTGTAAGTGTAACTAAAAACTCTAAGCTAAGACTCTAGGCCAAAACTCTAACCTAAAACTCTGAGCTAAAACTAAAGTATAACTCTAAACTAAAACTCTTAACTGAAACTAAACTAAACTATAAGTGTAACTAAAAACTCTAAGCCAAGGCTCTAGGCTAAAACTCTTAACTAAAACTAAAATAAACTATAACTTTAAGTAAAACTCTAAACTAAAACTCTAAACTAAAACTATAAACTCTAAACTAAAACTCTTAACTAAAACTCTTAACTCAAACTAAAAAAGAGATCTAAACTAAAGCTCCTAACTAAAACTAAACTAAACTATAACTCTAACTAAAACTCTAAGCTAAGACTCTAAACTAATACTCTAAATTCTCAAGTAAATCTAAACTAAATTATAACTATAACTAAAACTCTAAGCTAAGGCTCTAAACTAAAACTCTTAACTAAAACTACTAAACTATAAGTGTAACTAAAAACTCTAAGCTAAGACTCTAGGCTAAAGCTCTAAGCTAAAACTCTTAACTAAAACTAAAATAAACTATAACTCTAAGTAAAACTCTAAACTAAAACTCTAAACTAAAACTATAAACTCTAAACTAAACTCTTAACTAAAACTCTTAACTAAAACTAAACTAGAGATCTAAACTAAAGCTCCTAACTAAAACTAAACTAAACTATAACTCTAACTAAAACTCCAAGCTAGGACTCTAAACTAAAACTCTAAGCTAAGACTCTAAACTGAAACTCTAAACTCTAAACTAAAACTCTTAACTAAACTACAACTCTAAACTAAACTATAACTCTAACTACAACTCTAAGCTAAGACTCTCACCTAAAACTCTAAACTCTAAACTAAAACTCTTAACTAAAACTAAACTACAACTCTAAACTAATCTAAAACTAAACTATAACTGTAACTAAAACTGTTAAGCTAAGACTCTAAAGTAAAACTCTAAACTAAAACTCTTAACTAAAACTAAACTACAACTCTAAACTAAAACTCTTAACTGAAACTAAACTAAACTATAACTCGAACTAAAACTCTATGCTAAGACTCTAGACTAAAACTCTAAACTCTAAACCGAACTAAACTTAAACTAAACTACAACTTAACTAAAACGAAACTACAACTCTTAAATAAAACTAAACTAAACTATAAACTCTAACTAAAACTCTAAGATAAGACTCTAAGCTAAAAATTTAAACTCTAAACTAAAACTCTTAACTAAAACTAAACTAGAACTCTAAGATAAGACTCTAAGCTAAAACCCTAAACTCTAAACTAAAACTCTTAACTAAAACTAAACTACAACTCTAAACTAAAACTCTTAACTGAAACTAAACTAAACTATAAGTGTAACTAAAAACTCTATGCTAAGACTCTAGGCTAAAACCCTAAACTAAAACTCTTAAGTAAAACTAAACTAAACTATAACTCTAAACTAAAACTCTTAACTGAAACTAAACTAAACTATAAGTGTAACTAAAAACTCTAAGCTAAGACTCTAGGCTTAAACTCTAAGCTAAAACTCTTAGCTAAAATTAAACCAAACTATAACTCTAAATTAAAAATCTGAACTGAAACTAAACCCTACCTGTCTTGTCTCTTTAGTTGATGCAGTAATGTCATACCTGTCTTGTCTCTTTAATTGATACAGTAATTTCCTACCTGTCTTGTCTTAAGTTAAAAAAAAATAAGGAAAAAAAGTGCTACTACAAACATTATTTTTCTAATAGTAAAAGTCACGACTATCATTTCTATATCATTCTCATTTTGAATTTGTAAAATATTAAATGTGATTTTTTATGTTTTAAGTATGTTTCATGTCATTCGAAGACCAGCAAAAAAAACTGAAAAAAAAATACCATGTTCAAAAAATAGTTTTGTTTTTCATGAAAAAATATTGAATGAGAACCATCAGTCCTCGTCAATAGTATGCACAAGAATATGTTTTAAAATTTAAATCAAAAGTGTAATTCTATTTTTCTGATATGATTGAGATGTAAAAAAAAAAGTTTAAAAAAAATGTAAAAAAATGGTCACTACAAACATTATTTTTCTAATAGTAAAAGTCGCGACACACATATCTATATCATTCCCATTTTGAAGTTGGAAAATATTAAATGTGAATTTTTTATGTTTTAAGTATGTTTCATGTCATTCCAAGAGATAAAAAAAAAGTTGAAAAAACTGTCAAAAAAAAGAAAAAAAGGTCAATACAAACATTATTTTTCTAATAGTAAAAGTCGCGACACACATATCTATATCATTCCCATTTTGAAGTTGGAAAATATTAAATGTGAATTTTTTATGTTTTAAGTATGTGTCATGACATTCTTAGAGATGTAAAAAAAAGTTGATAAAAAAGTTGGGGGGGAGGGCTTGAGGGGGAGGGGGGTTAAAAGGAGGGAGTGAGGGGGGTGTGGAGGCATAGGGGTAGGACTTGGGGCCCAAGCATCAGAAGAAATTGTCTGTCCAGTATGCATCTCAAATCAGTGTGGTATGCATATTCTCACGATGATGTCATAAAAATGCCCCGAAAATGGTCACTTTTAACACCTATCATGGAATGAACTTGTTACGATATTGTGACGCTTAACATCAGCAGGGTAATGTCCCAGAAACAATACATTGGATATATTTCTTAAATCATAATATTTTCAATGGCTTGTTGGTTCAGTCGATTAACGTGTCGTTCATTTACCTTAGGAAATCACGGGTCTCACGTTCGATTCCTACATCAAACACAAATTTCATAAAAATCAATGGGAAGATACTTAGAATGTAAAAAATCGTATCATTGGAAAAGAAAAATATCATCATTAGAGTACAATAAAATAACATCAATAAAAAACTATAAAAATAAAAATCCATATATCCATACAATAAAACATCCATACAAAAAAGAATCCTTACATCCATAAACCATAAAACATCCATACAAAAAAAAACATTAAATAAAACATCAACCATATAACTATACGTATAATCAATCATAAAGTAACACACATATTCAACCATATATCAAAACCATCCCTGCAATAACAATCAAACTCCCATACAATAAAACATCAAATATAACACCAATACATCCGGGTTGCAGCGGTAGCTAGCAACCTAGTAAGAGACGATACAACAATAAAAATCCATAAACATAAAACATCCATATACCTGTTTTGTCTCTTTAATTCATACAGTAGCTTAGATTGACATAAAAAGGGAGTACTGTGCGCTTCCTTTAATTAACACTACAAAGGAGTAGTGTCTTCTCGTATGGTATGGGTATTGTCCTCCTGGAATGATTGGCTACCTGCCCTTCCGGAATGATTGGCTACCTGCCCTCCCGGAACTGTTATAGCTACACTACTCATATTTATCATATTTTCGACCATGCTGAACAAAATGGCTATCTCAAAACTTTGATCGGGTGATATTGGGAAAAAATGAGCGTAGGAGGGGGCTTAGTTGCCCTCCATTTTTTGGTCACTTAAAAAGGGCACTAGAACTTTTAATTTTCGTTCCAATGAGCCCTCTTACGATATTCTAAGACCACTGGGTCAATACGATCACCCCTGGGGGAAAAAACAAAAAAAAAACAAATAAACACGCATCAGTGATCTTTCTTCTGGCAAAAAAATGCGAAGTTCCACATTTTTGTAGATAGGTGCTTGAAACCTCTACAGTAGGATTCTCTGATACGCTAAATATGATGGTGTGATTTTCATTAAGGTTCTATAACTTTTAGGGGGTCTTTCCCCCTTTTTTCCAAAATCAGCCAAATTTTCTCAGGCACGTAACTTTTGATGGGTAAAACTAAACTTGATTAAACTTATATATTTAGAATAAGCATTAAAATCTGATTCTTTTGATGTATCTATTGGTATCAAAATTCCGTTTTTTAGAGTTTTAGTTAACATTGAGCCGGGTCGCTCCTTGCATAATTACCTTGGTAACGAACTGTAGTTCGTTACCGCTAACTGTATGATGATACCGCTCTGGGGTTTACATCTGATATCGACATATGGTGATAAATTGGAAGTTTCAAAGGTGGTATTGGTGCATAAATGATAATCTGGAACATATGAGGAACTGTAGTGAATCACTATTTTGCGTTTTTTCTTTTTTAATAATGAGCTTCTTGTTTGATTATTCGATTGAATCATGAATCTACACCCTATATTGTGAAAAATCACTAGATTGAAGAAAAATCACTAGTTTTAGAACGAAAATCACTATAAATCACTAGTTTTAGAACGAAAATCACTATAAATCAAGAGCTAGAAGAAAATCACTAGGCAATATAAAAAATCACTAGAAATAGCGATAAACCGCTAGGGGTGGCAACCTTGGCAACCAACTAACTAATTACCTGACCTAGAATCACCTTATATTCTTTCATATGCGCCTTTCACTTTTCTTCGACGCTGAGTAAATCTTCCTAAGGCCCTTAAATGTACTCCAATTTCATCTCAAATCATTCCTCTTTATTATCTTTCACTTTATTTCTTTCACTCAGTCGCGAGGATTTAATCCTTACATTTCCGTTGATTTTTAATTAAAATCTAGTAGTTGCAGGCCATGGTTTAAGGCCATGGTTTAAGTGTAGAAAAAGGCCATGGTTTAAGTGGTCATAAGGCCATGGTTTAAGTGTAGAAAAAGCCAAGAGAGATAGTTCGAGTGAGTGAGAGGCAAACCTGGCATAAGCTGGCTCAAAATCAGCGTTCGCTTGGGACCTTTAAATATAGTTTTGACTGTAGTTTGTTTTTGTGTAAAATTTTTTGTTTTTTCCCTTCCTATTCGTTATGTTTTTTTGTGTGTTTCTCTTTTTTATATTATTATTTTATTTTCATGAAGGTAATTTCTTGTTAATTGTGTGTCACACTGTTTGGATATCCAATGTATGTCGACTCAAAGACATCGTTTGCTTGGTACCGTCCAAAAAATAATGGAATTTTTTTACGCACTATTTTTTGTTGTATCCATTATTTTTTATGGCGGCTGGCGATTAAACCCCGCGGAAAATACCCCCCCCCCCCAGTAAATACCACCCCGGAAAATACCCCCCATGGAAAATAAGGCTTTCCAAATTTGATAATTTTATTTGAGTTTTATTTTTTTAATTTCCGTAGGGGCAGGGGCGTCGTTTGGGGGTGGCAAGGGGGGGGGGGGGAGGAGCAGTTGCCCCCCCCCCAATAATGTGGAGAAAAATATTATACATCCCAGGCCCTTTGACTATCCAGATATGGACCCCTCTTGCCCCCCCCTCCCCGCCTCCCCAATAAAAATGCTGGAGATTCGCCCATGCATAGGGGAAATTAGTTTTGGTAATTGTGTATTATGGGCAACTCACTCAAGTTTACGCTCTGTAAAACTCTAGAACAAGCCGGTTTATTCCTTAGTTTTTTTCAGCTAAGCGTCCCCCCCCCGAAAAAAAATCCCAGTATAAAGTAAATGTAATGTTTCATTTAAGTGTTTTTTCCAAGTGTTAAGTGTTTTTTTTTCAATGACCGTTTTTCCAGGTATTAAGTACTATTATTAGGTTAATGTAGTGTTTCATTTAATTGTTATATTATGATCGCTTATCAGAGTTTGTTATTTGTGCCTTTCATTTATGCTATTTTACTATGTTCATGGCCGTATATTTGGCTTTAAAATACACTTCTCTGTCTATCTATCTAATATGCAGAATAATTGTACCAAACACATTTTACATGCAGGCCCGCTGTCGTTTACCCCCCCCCCCTAATATGCAAATCTATGGACCAAATTTATTTCTAAAGTAACTAAGAAACTAACGAAAACACTGGTGTGTTCTCGAATTTTACACAGCGTAAATTTTAGTGAGTGGTGCATAATACACAAGTACCAAAATTCCTTCCCCCTACGGAAATAAAAAAAAAAAATAAAACTCAAATAAAATTTTCAAATTTAGAAAGCCTTATTTTCCAGGGGGGGGGGGGTATTTACCGGGGGAAATTTTCTACGGGGGGGTTATTTTCCAGGGGGGTAATTTCCGGGGAAGTTTTCCACGGGGGTATTTTCTGCGGGGGGGGGGGGGGTATTTTCTGGGGGGTTCCGGGGGAGGAGTATTTTCCGGAGGGGTAATAACCGGGGGGGGGGGGTTAACGCCTAGAACCGTTTATATAGTATTTTCCTCTTACTCCTCATGCTTTGAGGCTTAGTCCTCAGAGGATTTGGTTATGCAACTGCTGACCAGAACTGCCACTGATAATTTAACGGTTTTACTAAGTTCACTTGCAAAAACTTAAAAAAACATCAAACATTTGTTTATATGCATTTTAGTCGTGTTTTTACGAGCCGAGCAAAATTTCAAGGGGGAGGAATCAAATCCGGTAACCCCTCTCCCCCTGGATACGGCCTTGATAGAAAATCTTCATTTTACTTATTTTGAAAGACAATCACAATAAGACAATCACTGAATAATCTTCATTTTACTTATTTTGAAAGACAATCACTGACAAAGACACTCACTGAATAAGACTAGTCAAAAATCAAAGCTACTATCAAAATCAGGAAAACAAATTCTCATTGTATGAATTATTCATTAAACTAATTAATAGAATTAATGTAAAACAATATTGACTTAAAATTAATGCTTATTTTATTTTTCTGGGGGAGGGGAGGGGTCTAAGAATATGTCTCTGAGACTAGCGAATTAAAATTAATTTTAAATAGTTTTTTTTTGCATAAAAGTAAAGAGTGATGTTTAAGTCTTAAATGATGGGAAATTAAATACCTTAAACTGGAACATGGTAGAAACAATATAATCCGTTTTATGATGAGAAATTATGAAGAATAGTCTGACATCGAGAGGCTTCTGACAGGCTTCGACATATTAAGATGCAAATTTGAATCTCAATTCCAGTCACTGTAGGCTTATGCCATGAGAAACACAAACCTTCTCTTTGCATGCCATAATAATAGTTTTATAAAAATTTACAAAACATATACATTTATTTCTAACCAGCGAAAGATACTGCCGGATGGTAGGCATAAAAATATCAAATTCTAGAGTATACTCTTTTGTGAGAATGGTCTATACTAAAAATTTGGAATTTAGAAAGAGTTAAAAAATAGCCAAAATTTTTAAATTAAAAAAAGAAGAGCATTTCAGCAACTAAAGTTCTTCAAGTCATTTAAGCAGCGTCAAAACACTGCTACACCAGAATTTTAGCCATCGTTCCAAAGTATGTGAAGGAAAAATTCAGAGGAACCCGTGTCCAGGATTAATTTTCAGAAAATGCAGAGGAGCTTATTTTTTTTCAGGGGGTAAGGGGGGAGGACAAAAACAAATTACTAACTACAACAAAAATTTGTCGTAATCTTTTTGTTAGATTTTCGTAATCTTTTCATAAAATTTGTCGTAATCTTTTTTGTTAGAGTTGGACAACTTTTTTTCAGGGGGGGGGGGGGTAAACCTGGTACACCCCCCCCCCACCCTCAGTAATTAACGTATATCCTGTAAAAATGCATATTAAAAAAAAAAATTGTCGCATGTAAAAAAAAAGTAACGAATAAAAGAAACGTCAGTGGGGAAGTTGGAAATTAAAGAGTAGCCTCTTTCAGCCTTTTTAAGGTAGAAAAGCTGATCTAAATTTATCAAAATAACATCAAAGGCAGTTTATACATGAAAGTAATTGAAAAATAGGTTAGGAATACTGACTATTTGGGGATGGGGGGGAGGGGGTTCAAAGCGAAAGTGACAAAGTATACTATGCATTTATTAAAGAACTGGATTTTCGTTACTAAAGGATTATTTTCTATTCAATAAATAAATTCATTAATTTTTTACGTTAGCGTGGTACATGCCTAGTGGCAAATTTAACTTCTGGCTAATACACTAAATACATCAAATGAAAAAAAAATCTGGTTAACACAAAAACTTTTAATGCTTAAAACGAGAAAGCGACAATAGCCTACTTTCTTAATGCTAAGCATCGAAATGACACTAAACACCAATAGCCTACGTGAAAAAGGTAAATAAAAACAATAGTTATTATTTACAATAAGTTATAATAATTACACATAAGTTATAAATATTACATATAAGTTATAATTATAATAGTTATAATAATTACAATAAGTAATTATTTATTTCAATGCAGTAAATGATAACTACGCACAAGAACGTATCCATGGGGAGGGTGTATGTTGCCAGGTTTGAACCCCCCCCCCCGAAATTTTTCCGAGTCGTTATAAGGTAACAAAAATGCATAGGACAGCTTTTTTGTGTTTTG